>JABUQX010090348.1:12500-23335 GCA_015478945.1 Trachelipus rathkii | reverse complement strand
ATTGATCATCTTCGATGGTTCCAAGTCGATTATCGATGTTTTTAACCCCCAAATCGACGTTTAAATCGTCTTTTTACGAGCTCTGGTTGACTTATAACATTAAAAAATATAATCGATAGAAAATTATCACTATTATTTAAAATCTATTAATATACGTAGACGCAGGGTACGTGTCCGTTCACCCCACGGATGGAGGTGCTGGCCCCTAAAAAAAAAAAGGAAATGCCCGTAGAATGATGAAATTTGGAAATTCCATAGATAAGGAAGGAGTAAGGAGGAGTCGAAGCTGGAGTCGGAATAGGAGTCGGAGTACAGGGGACCCCCCCGGAGGGGAGAAAGGAGTCGGAGTCAGAGAAGGAAGGAGTCTGAGTCAGAGGAGTCGGAGTTGGGACTGGCACCGGTGCTGGCTCCGGCGCGGTGCTGAGTTAATAAATATTCGTTTAGCCCCATATTGGCATCCTTATATATGTTTATAAGATCGTAGAGCTCGAATATGAGAGTTTCAAGCTCGTAAAGGGTGTCTGGGGACCCCCTCCGGGGGTCCCCACAAGAAAAGCACAGAGTGCGTGACAAAAGACTAAACAAGGAAGGAAGAATGATGAAGAAATAAGGAGGAATAGGAGAAGGAGTCAGAGTTGGTACCGGCCGGTGCTGATGCTGAGTTAGTAAACATTCGTTTAGCCCCATATTGGTATCGATGTATATGTTTATAAGGTCATAGAACTTGAATATGAGGGATTAAAGTTTTTACCTAGATAGATTCGGGGGACCCCCTCCGGAGGGAGGTCCCAACTGAAATAAAAGAAATGCACGGAATGCAAAACAGAGGAAGAAGGTGGGAGGAAGAAAAGTAATAAGAAGTCTCATGTGTCGGAGCAAATGAGCCATAGCCTGCACCGGTGCTGGAGCCGGTGCTGTGCCGAATTAGTAACTATTTGTTTAATAATACCAATATTTAGTACCAGAACAAATGATTCTATTAAAATCTGTAGATCTCGAATAAATAGTTTCAAGTTCGTAAGGGGTGTGTGGGGACCCCCCGGAGGGGGGTCCCCAACTGAAATAAAAGAAGAAATGCATGGAATGCAAGACAGAAGAGGAAGAAGGAATGAGAAGTCTCATGTGTCGGAGCAAATGAGCCATAGACTGCACCGATACTGGAGCCGGTGCGGTGCTGATTTAGTAAACATTCGTTTAATAAAACAATAGTCTTACTGTTCACATCGCTGATTTCTGTTCAAACATGTACAGGTCGTCATTTGTATTGCATCTCACAAAGATAACCCGTTTTCTAAAGGTTGAAGACTGACATTATATTTTCAAATCTCGTTTTCTTTTTATAAACGTCAACTAATATATTTTGTTTGCTATTTTATTTTATAAAGTTTCATTTACATATTTTTTGTTTTTATTATTATTAAACTCATATTTTTCTTAAAGTATTATTTTTTTTTGGTTAATTTTATTTTTTTGTAAAAAGTTATTTTGTTTAAAAACTTTTTTATTTATTTATTTAAATTTATTTTTCAAACTTTATTTATTTTTTTAATTATATTTATTTAAAAAATATATTATTTTAAAACTTTTATTTATTTTTTGTTTTATTGTTTAAATCATTTTTGTTTTTACTAAAATTTTCATTCTTTTTATGTTTATAACTTAAAAAAAATTGCGTTTTTCAGACCATAAAGCAGTAAATCAGTATATCAAACCACCCACCCCTTCCCTCCCACCCATCCGTGATCTATTGATCTATTGATATATTGATTCAAGTATATTGGAAATAACATAACACAAAACTTTTATTTATATTTATTTTATTTGTTTAAAAGATATATATTTTTACTAAAATTTATTTTTTTATGTTTATAACGTAAAAAATATTGCTTTTTTACAGACCCTACAGCAGTAAATCAGTAAATCAGTATATCAAACCACCCACCCTTCCCCTCCCACCCATCCATGATCTATTGATCTATTGATATATTGATTCAAGTCAAATTGTACAACATAACACAAAACTTTTATTTATTTTTATTTTATTTGTCTAAAAAATATATATTTTCACTAAAAATTTTATTCTTTTTATGTTTATAACTTGGAAAATTTGCGTTTTACAAACCCCTCCCCTCCCACCATTCTATTGATCTATTAATCTTTTGATATATTGGTTCAAGTCATATTTCGAGTATCATTTTGGATAAACCTAACATAAAAACAAGTTTTTTTATATACATCTATTATACTGACCAACGAATATATGCTAACGTAACAAAGTTTTCACATCAATAAAGCTAGCATAGCATAACATGAACTACCGATTGGCCTCTTCATGCGGGCTTCGGTCCGTACGGAGGAGTTACCATTCTTGAGCGGAGTGGTCTAAAAAAAATATTAAACAGCAAGTTGCCAACATATGTACAAACTATAAGCTTGTAGTGTGATTTGCATGTACCTTTCTGTAGTTTTTGCTTTTGGTAGTTGCCTAATTGGTTTAAAATATTGACAAGCCCTAGGGTGTTGTGTGTGTTTTGCATGATCATGTTGGGCGATTGGGCCTATTTACTCTAGTTACATGGGATAGTCTTGATAGGCCTATGTGGCATCTTACTGTTTCTATACTTTTATGTTTAATGTTCTGTTTTAATATAATATATATATATATATATATATGATATAGTATATATATATATATATATATGTATATATTATATATATATTTATAATGTATATTATATATATTTATATATTATATATATATATATAACCTTCGTCTTTTCCCATGATAAAATTATATAATTATAATATATATATAGCATATATATATATGGATATTCTATATTATAACTATATTTATAATAATATATATATCTATCTATATATATAAATATATATAAATATATAAATAATAATAGTAAATGATTGAGTAAACGTTCGATTACCCGAGCAAAAACTAAGAAGAGGAGGCAACCTATGCTATATTTTCCCTATATAAGTAGGGAATGAAGCTCTCAAACTCCTTGAAATACAAGTGGAAAAATACTGGAGGCATTAAAAATGCCTAACAATGCCTACATTTTAGGGTTAAAAGATTCAAACTCCTCCCTGATTGGCCATTGCTTGTGGCTTGAGAGGCCCCTCAACTCTTAGAGTAAAATTCACGCGAGAACGAAACGGAAGTGTTGAAAGATATCATAGGGCAAGAAAGCCGGCAGGGTTTTGCCGTGTCAGTATTATTAAATCCAATACTTTGTCTTATCCATAATTTAAGATTCTGACCATTGTGAGTACAAATTGATTATATCGTTCTGTCATATTTTATTTCAACGTGCCACAATTAATAAACTTCAAGCAAAAAAACCCTTTTACTGCCTCATATAATTATCCACACTTACTATTTAATTGCGAGTAATAACTCAGATTCCATAATTGGCACAGCCCATAGTACCTTACTCATTATTATTAATTCATTATAAATTAAAAATCCCCTTTCTGAACAGTGAAAAACGGTGTGAAAAAAAAAGTAATTGAATATAAACTGTGAAATTTGTGATAGTGCTATCAAAAATTAACTGTGTTCGTGCATTTAAATAATAACTGTGGAAGTGAATCTGATAATAAATTATCATAATAATACTGCTTAAGAAATAAAAATATTATAGAAAAAAAAAAAAAAAAAAGAAGAAAAAAAGAAATCTTGAACGCTTCAAAGAACGAACTTTTGCCCATAGCAACAAACGCTGTGAGAGACCTTTTAGCCTAAACGCTTTTGAAAAAAAAACAAAAAAAAAACACTCAAGACTGTTCTTTGGTCACGAAAAACCCTCCATGGGGGCTAATAAGAAAACCGCGCCAAGTCTCAGAGTGGGGAGAGGAAAGCCTACCTCCCCCAAAGGACAACGAGCGAAGAAATCTCCCTCACCCCCAAAATCAGCCTCACCATCTTTAGTGGAAGAATCATCTACGAGTTCAGAAAGTGAACGTGAATGTACGCCTCAAAGAAACAGACCTAAGTCGCCCGTACATATAAGAAGACGTTCATTCGGAAAGGGGCGAAGAAACAAAAGCTCTCTTTCCTCCCACCAACTTCCCGCCTTCGATGGCTATGATATCGTTAGTTGGTTGTCTGCGACCAACGCGGTATTTAAACTTAACGGAATTAATGAGGGTTCTGAGAAAGTCCGACTTTTAGCCTCCATACTCCCCAACAGTCTTGTGTCTACATTACAGTTCCCATTAAGAGACAATGCGTATGAAGAACTAATGGGTCGCATAGAGGAAACATACTTACCGGCACTGAGACAGCGGGTGAGGGATGTCTTCAAAAAGGGGATGGAAAAGACAGAATTGCCAAGTCATTATCTCAACCGTGTGAAAGAGGTGTTGGGACGGAAGAACTTTGAATTACTCGTAGAAAACAACCCGAAATTCGCACAAGAGCTCTTCCTTAATGAGATGCCGCCTCAGGTCCAGATGAGTCTGTATTCCTTAGCTCAAGATAATGACATCAATAAACTTGTGATGGTGGCCGACGATCTTTTCAAGAACTTTGTACATAAAAATTTCCAACCGATGCCCCAATATGGGAGAGATCCCCCATACTGGGGAAATGTGAATCAGCTTTCAGAAGAAACCAATTCGAACCATTATAACAGCTCACGAAGAAACTCCACTGACCGCGACACAAGAAAGGAAGAGGCGGAGACTCGGCAGAAGATCCTGACTCAATTACAAAACATATTGGATACAGCCAAGAGCGTGGCTGAGTCGCTAAGCCAGCTAGCGCAGAGACAGCCACCTCCTACTGGCTGGCAGCCATCTTCAGACAGCTGCAACAACATCAAGGAGTAGGAGCCAGCCTTATGAAACCTATGCTTCACACAGAATAATGATTCCTATAATATGTCGTATCTATCATAAGAAGCATTGCTCAAAAGCTTAAAATGTGAGTCTGAAGAATGCCCTTTATACTCTTGGTATAGCCCTCAAGAGTGGGCAGCTGCCAACCCCCCATCATACATACCACCACTCAGGAAACTAATATCAGTCATCATCTACAAGATGACCGCAGCATCAGAAAAATAAGATAGAGTAAAACAGTATCCTTTTTAATAATATGTAAAGATTTTCAAATTCAATGCTGAAACAAGCTATTAAAAAATGATTAATATAATAATAAATTGAATAATAATTATAATAAAATGAATGCTGTGAACTTAGTATTTATTAATAAAAATAAATTTATATTAATAAAAATTATATAGGTAAATAAATAACAAAAATAATATATTGTAAATACCTGTGAGGTTGAAAAACCCGAAAGCGATTGCCATATAAGCGAAACTGATATTGAAAATGATAATAAAAAAAAAGAAGAAATTGCCATAGCCCATATATTAAATAATAAAAATATAGGAGATTAATAACCACGGTATTATGGAATTATTAATTCAAACATGCATGTCTGTTATACTTCTTTAATTAATTATTTGAGTATGTTATATGAGAATGATCTGAAGGTATTTCATCGAGTTCAGTATCGCAAGCTTTGGGAAAGAGGGTGATATATGTTGAATTCTTAATTCGTGCAGGAAACCAATTATCTCAGCCGCCAAAGAAAAGTACAAATTACACTCCTCTCTCTAAAGGTGATGTAGCTGGCTCTAAGACATAAAGTATTGAATAGAATTGATAATAAATTTTATATATTATAGATTCTGGCTCAGAAAATCATCTGATTGGGCTAGCCCCATTCATGTGAAACGACCTATGGCCAATTTTAGCCGCCAACAGCACCAAAATTAAAGTTACGATTATATTAATAGTAATTTAGACATTTGTTTGAAAAAATATAAACACAAATTTTAATAGCAGCATGGAAAACTAAACATATAGTATCACTTTTTTGAAAACATTTTGGTTTGGTAAGATTTTAAGAACGATGTACATCATTGTCCTAATACCAATCATAAACCTTATTTAAGGCGCATCATTCTTATATCCGCTTTAAAAAATTAAAAGCACTCTCCCATGATCTTTTCGCATGCCAATCTCCTCACACTAAAACTCTCACCTCTTTGCCTTTTAGCCCACTCTTTCCTCTTAATGATATTTGGTAAAGTATAAACATGTTCTAAACCCATATTTAGAGGAAGAATGTGCATTTAAGAAATAAAAACAACGAAAAAAAAGGAATGAAATATTTTCTAAGTATGGGGGACAAGAAAATGGGGGATAAGACGATAAGGAAGTAACTGGAGACAGAATTGGGGAGGGAAAAAATGGGAGATATACCGAAACATATTGAGGGAGTGCCGTTGGCATACCATACAAGCGACCATAAAAGGCCTCCGCCTATAAGGTACCTGCCGTAGGATTCCACACAAACTTTACGATGCTACAAAGAAGGAATTAAAATCAATTATTTTTTTATTTTTTTGAAAAGAGCAAATGCCACTTGGTCAGCACCGTTTGTTTTTGGAAAAGGAGGGGGAGATTAGATAGGACAGATTTTTAGAGAACTTAACAAAAGAACAGAGGTGGATATATTCGGTCTCCCAAATATTTACGATGCTATTTTCGCACTCAAAGGTGCTCGGTATTTCAGCAAGGTAGACTTGACAAATGGCTTCTATAACCTGCCATTGCATCCTGATTGCCAGAAGTACTTTGCAATCACGAGTAATCTGGGAACGTTCTTATACACCTCTCTGCCAATGGGCTTTATAAACTCGCCTGCAGCATTTCAAAGAATGGTGAATATATTATTGTCTGACTTAAAAAATTGTCACGTATATATTGACGATATTTTACTGTTCACAGACACAGCTGAAGAGCATGAAAGACTCGTGGAGACTGTTTTAAAAAGATTAAATTACTTATCTATCAGTGTTAATGAAAAAAAGAGCAGATTTGGAGTTTCTGAAGTAGAATATTTAGGCTTCATAATAAGCGCTGAAGGTGTTAGAGCGAATCCAGAGAAAGTCGCTGAGATAGTAACTTATAAGAAACCGCATAATATTAGAGAAATGAGAGGATTAATAGGAAAACTTTCGTTTTACAGAATAATGCTACCTTGCCTAGCAGATTTAATGGGTCCATTAACAGACTATTTAAAAGGAAAATCTTACTCCAGAAAGAAAATATTGTGGAACGAAAAGTCGGAGAAGTTTAGCGCTGTTCAAAACGCTATAAAAAACTCCTGCCTATTAGCCTACCCCGGTACTTCAACCCCCATAAAAATATTTATTCATGCCTCGTCAAACGCTTTATCCGGAGTTATTCTGGGAGATGACCAAGAAAGCCGACCCTATGCTTTCTTTTCCTCCACCCAGTCGGCTATTGAAAAAAGATATGATGAGATAAATAAACAACTGTTAATACTTACAAAAATGTTTAATAAGTTCGGATATTTATTGAGTGGAAGAAAGATCACTGTATTCACTCATATAAAAGAATTAATTACTTTATATAACAAAACCAATGATGTTTTAAACCAAAACGCCAAACAAGTCCGTCAACTTACTTTATTAAGCTCTTATAATGTTCTGTTTAAATTAATTACTCTAAAAAACAACCCGCTCAATGAATATATCATTAAAAATAACAAAAATTTCCAAATAGCGGACGAACAAACAAACAAAAAAGAGAGTGAAGAAACACTTGACAAAGGTTCATTCATAGGCCATTTAAATTTTACAAATAATACTATAAGGGAAGGCCATAAAAATAGTTGCCGTAAAGTTGTAGAAAATAGTATACAACCCACGCAGACCTTTAACCAACCGCATATGTTACCCGAGACACGTGTCGCTTTAGAAAGAAATTTACTATCCAGGTACGAAAGAGAAAAGGAAAAGGATGAAAAAAGAGAGAATAGAGAAATATTAGAAGAATTAACAGTAAATTTGATTTCAGAATGCAATAAACGAAATAAGCTAGTGATACATAGATTCGTAAAAAGTATTGATTACAAAAACATAAGCGAAAAGCAAAAAGAAGATACATTTATAAAGTCATTAATCAATAACCGAGAAAAAAGTGGGTTGAAAATGGTCGAACAGCAATTCTGGTTTAATAAAGAAATTTTAAAGATTTTTGTGGATGTATCAATGGGGTATTCGCGTGTCATTTTGCCCGAGACCTGTATACCGGAAGTGGTAAGGACGTTGCACTTGCAAGGTCACCTCGGGATTAAGAGAACGGAAATTGCAGTAAAGTCGGAGTTTGTATTTGAGAAGATTCACTCGCGGGTTAAAGAGATCGTTAGAGCTTGTAATGAATGCCAAATAAACAAAAGCGCTCGCACTATTAGTCCTAATTATGGCCAGTTCAAAGAGGTGACCTATAAGTTTGAAATGTTGCAAATTGACATTCTTAAGATGACCCCCTGCCGGGGGTATAAATACTTGTTTACTGCAATCGATAGGTACAGTAGTTATCTTTTTGCCATCCCTTAAAGGAGATGAATGCTGAAAGCGTCATTAAAGTCTTATTGTATGAGATTCTACCTTTCACTGGAGTGCCTGACAAAATCCTCAGTGACAATGGAGGATGCTTTAAAGCTCATCTGTTTGAAGAGGTCTGTAAGATGATTGGGGCAGAACATATCTGCACCACAGTGGGAAGCCCACAAGTCAACGGAAATCTTGAAAATAGGCATCGAGTTTTATTAAGCAGCCTTCGTTGCATGTTAAGCGAAAATGAGTTCAAACATCACGATTGGGTATCAGTCCTGCCGTTTGCGCTCTTTGCAATACGAACGTCCCCTCTAAATGAAAATGGTATCACAGCGTCTCAGGTGCTCTTTGGCCAAAACGTGAATATACCGGGAAGATTAGTAGACACAGAGAGACCTGGAGAAGCTATGTGTTATGATAAATATTTAAATAAGCTAGCGGGGTTGTTTGCTAAGCCGTTGGCACCGAGAGCCACTTTGAAGAACCGATCCGTGTTCGTTCCCAAAAATTTGAAGGAAGCCAAGCTAGTCCTTGTAAGAAACAAGCAATATAATTTAGGCAAGCTCGAACCAAAGTACCAGGGGCCCTATAAGGTATTGCGTTTCACTAATAATACAGTTTATATCTTAAAAAATGGTCAGCCTGTAGCAGAGAATTTAAGAAACATAAAGATCTATTACCATTTAGCGGAGGCCGATCAGGGTAGAAAATAGCAGAAAAATAAATATAATAAAATTGTGAGAGAAAGAAATCATACGTAGACAACCTCTTACTAATCTTTTCTTTTACAGGTAATTCGGTCAAAGGTTATGTAATTAGAAATTTTGCAAGTGCAAAGATTGTGTACACAAATTATTGAATAATAATATTTAGTAGTTGTAATTTACCCTCCTCAAGTAGTTTTCCTCCTATCTTCCTTCCTCTATCCTTGAGATTGTTTGTAATAGAATTAAGGAAGGCATTCTGTGTGGCTAACTATCAAACATATTGAAATTATCTCAAATGGAAGCTCTCTTCCATTTGCTGTTCCAATTTGTTTGAGCTATACTCCAGGGACACCACTTTGATCTGGTAAACGTTCGTTTACCCGATGCAAAACTAAGGAGAGAGGGAGGGGCACCTAGGTGCTATATTTCCCCTATATAAGGAGGGGAATGAAGCTCTCAAACTCCTTGAAATACAAGTGGAAAATTACTGGAGGCATACAAATGCCTAACAATGCCTACATTTTAGGGTTAAAAGATTCAAACTTGTAACGGCTTGGGGAGTGCTTATGGAAGCCGCCTTGAGAGGCCCCAGCCGAGGAGGGATTATTATTTTAGACGCCGGACGAATCGGTTGTGTTGTCAGATATCATAGGGCCAACAAAGCCGGCAGTTTGCCGTGTCATTATTATTATATCCAATTAACTTTGTCTATTCCATAATTAAGTACTTTCTGACCATTGTGATTACAAAATTGATTATATCATCTGTCATATTATTATTTCACGTGCACAATTAATAAACTTCAAAAGCAGAAAAACCCTTTTTACTCCATCATCTAATTATTAATTACTTACTTAATTGGTCTGAGTATATATATACACATATATATATATATGCTATATATATATATATATATATATATATATATATATATATATATATATATATATATATATATATATATATATATATATATATATATATATATATATATATATATATATATATATATATATATGAAAAAATTTACCTATTTATCTTTTGATCTAAAGTAAATTTTTAATTTTAACTTATTATAAATTAAACTACATATAAAATATAATATAGAAATCATAGGGAAATTATATTTTGAAGTTATAATTCAAAAAAAAATTACAATATTCATGTCTTTACTTTATGATGCGGAGGAATTTTTAGACTTTTTACCCAATGTAGACTCATATTTTTTTTCAGTTGTTCCCTTAAACTTGGTTCGTTAGGTTGTGTTTCGTTTTAGTCTCAAAAATGCAGTTTTATTAAATGAAAATGATATAAAATTATTAGCGTATTTGCAAATAAAAGTAATACAAATAAAAACACTGTCATAAAAATAAGTGTAAGATAATTTATTCAATTAGAAGATTGTTATAAGTTTTTAATTATAAGTGTTTCGACGTCATTGCAAACCCACGAGAATTAAAGGTAATTTAGTTTTGTCGATGGACCTTTTTTACGGTAATCGTTACCCAAAAAAATAGTATATATCTCTATGGAACATAAATAGATTTTATAGTTGTTAATTTAAGATGGATATATATATATATATATATATATATATATATATATATATATATATATATATATATATATATATATATATATATATATATATATATATAAAAAAATACTA
>JABUQX010090348.1:0-10000 GCA_015478945.1 Trachelipus rathkii | reverse complement strand
CTTAATATTATTATTATTATTTTATTATTATTATTATTATTATTATTATTATTATTATTATTATTATTATTATTATTATTATTATTATTATTATTATTATTATTATTATTATTATTATTATGCTCCGGCTCCAGCTCAGCCTATGGCTCCGATATATATTTACATGGGTTAGAGTTGTCGTATCGGGTTAAAATTTGGAGGGGGGTTAGATGATGAGGTACCCTTGTTGTATACGAAGTTACGTCC
The DNA here is from genome assembly GCA_015478945.1 of Trachelipus rathkii. Taxonomy (NCBI): domain Eukaryota; kingdom Metazoa; phylum Arthropoda; class Malacostraca; order Isopoda; family Trachelipodidae; genus Trachelipus; species Trachelipus rathkii. Next base: position 9,754 of record JABUQX010090348.1, on the reverse strand, counting down.
CACTGGGGCCCCCGAAGGGGACCCACCCCCATTAAAAAATCAAAGTGTTCGTAATAGGCTGAAATTTGGTGAGAGGATTCAGAGTTGAGTTTCTAGAAAGAGTTAGTATTGGATTCTGAGGAGTTGGCTCCGGCACCGGTGCTGGAGCCGCTGCGGTGCCGAGTTAATAAACATTCGTATAACAACAATGTTGGTGTGTTTATATGGGTTATCGAGGTCGTAGAGTTCGAATATGATGGTTATAAGTGCATATAGGGTGTCTAGGGTCCCACAGATGGGGATTCCACCCCAAACCTGAAATAGAACAACGAAACTTGATATACAGCCTTTTTAGGTTGTATCTTAGATGTATCCGGGGTAAAATGACCGATTTGACCAAATTTGGGGACCAGCCCCCAAATCTGAAATATTTTCGTAGAGTGATGAAACTCGGTATACAACCTTCTGAGGATGTATCTTAGATGTAACCGGGAGTAAAATGACTGTGGGTGCCCCAGATGGGGTACTGACCCCAAAATCTGAAATATTGACATAGAACAACGAAACTTGATATACAGCCTTTTTAGGTTGTATCTTAGATGTATCCGGGGTAAAATGACCGATGGGAACAAATTTGAGGGACCGGCCCCCAAATCTGAAATATTGGCGTAGACTGATGAAACTTGGTATACAACCTTCTGAGGATGTATCTTAGATGCCCCCGGGAGTAAAATGACCGATGGAACCAAATTTGGGGGACCGGCCCCCAAGCCTGAAATATTGACATAGAACGATGAAACTCGGTATACACCTACCATATAAGGTACTCACATCATATATGGGTTAAATAGCCATACACAGCCTAAAGGGGGGGTCTCCGGGACCCCAAACCTGAAATATTGACCTAGAACAGGGGTCGGCAACCTGCGGCTCGCGAGCCACATGCGGCTCTTTGGATGTGAAGCTGCGGCTCTTTAGTTCCATACGCAAATATTATTTATTAAAAAAAAAAAAACATTTAAAAATCGATCGTTCTGAATCGATGACAGCAGATGACAAGTTTTGCAATTATTTACTAAGACTTAGTAAATAATTGCAAAACTTGTCATCTGCTGTTTTGGATACCTAAATAATAATTTTAAAAATTCTTTATTACAGCTTCACCGCAAGCATGGCATCTACAAAAAAAAAAAAGAGAAGAACTGAAGAAGAGCATCGAGAATTCAATCGGGATTGGACGGAGTCGTTCGCTTTCATATGCAACTCAGATGGCCTTCCGACTTGTCTCATTTGCCACGAAAAACTCGCACACAATAAGAAATCAAATTTAGAGAGACACTTCACTAAAAAACATACTCAGTTTGCTAGTAAATATCCAGCCGGCGAAGAACGAAAAAAAGCTGTCGACGAGCTCCAAAAACAAAAACAGCAATCAAGTTCCATGTTAAGTAACTGGACGCAATCTACAAGTAATGTTAATCTGGCAAGCTTCGCGGTATCACTAGAAATTGCAAAAAAAGGCAAACCATTCACAGATGGTGAGTATGTCAAAGATTGCTTCATACGTGCATCTGAAGAACTGTTTCGTGATTTCAAAAACAAACCAGAAATCTTGAAAAAATCAAAGATTTGCCACTATCCGCTAAAACAGTACAAGATAGAATAGCTAAAATGTCTTCAAATGTAACATATTTGCAGGTGGAAGATATTCAACTTTCTTCTGCCTTATCACTTGCTATAGATGAGTCTTGCGACATAAAAGACACGGCACAAGTTGCCCTTTTTGTCAGGTATATGTCTTCCCAAGGTCCAAAAGAAGAACTTCTAGGATTGCTACCGCTCTCGGGACAAACTAGAGGGGAAGATATAGCGAATGCCGTGCAAAAATGCCTTGAAGACAATAAGATCGATTTAAATAAAATCGTTTCAATAGCAACTGATGGAGCCAGAAGTATGACAGGAAAAAATAAAGGGGCAACAACGATTCTTCAGAGCAAAATAAACCACGAAATTCTTACGTTTCACTGCATAATACACCAAGAAGCGCTTTGTGCCCAAACATTTCCGGCCGAAATAGTTGAGGTCATGAATTTGGTAATCAAGATTGTTAACAGCATCTTGTCAAAAGCACTCTACCATCGTCAGTTTAAAGAATTCTTAAACGAAATGGAGACTCAGTATTCCGACCTCCTTCTTCACAATAAAGTGCGATGGCTTTCCAAAGGTAAGGTGTTGAAACGTTTTGCTTTGTGCTTGAATGAAATAAATACATTCCTAAATGAAAAAGGCATTAATCACCCTGAATTAGAGAACGACAAATGGTTGCAAAAATTTTACTTTATGGTGGATATCACAGCGAAATTAAATGAGCTGAATCTAAAACTGCAAGGAAAGGGAAACCCAGCCTATGTTTTGGTAGAAGAATTGGTTTGTTTTGAAGAAAAATTAATTCTTTTTGCAGAAGATATTCAGAGCGGTAAATTACTTCATTTTCAATTTCTAAAGCAATATCGCGATAAAACCAGTGCAACTGTTGACACGAATTACTTCAGCACAGTTATAAAAAAAAAAATTAAAGATGAATTTGCTGACAGATTTGAGCAATTCAAAACCAACAAAACCACTCTAGCATTCATAGTAAATCCTCTCAACACAAATAGTAACGAAATCCACATTGAGCCATTTGGAATTGATACTGGATCTCTAGAAATGCAATTGATCGATTTAAAAAGTAAAGCTTTGTGGAGTGGAAAATTTACAGAGTTGAAAAGCAAGTTGGAAGAGTTGGAGGTCCAGAAATGTATGTACGTAACGCAACAAAAGTGGACAGCTTTAAAAGAAATGCCGCGAGTTGAGGCACTTATATTCGACGCATGGAATAGTCTTCCAGATTGCTACAGTGAGGTGAAGAAGTTGGCATTTGGAGTGCTGACTATCTTCGGATCGACATATTCGTGCGAGCAAGCGTTCTCTTGCATGAATATAATTAAAAGTAAAGTAAGAAGCCAACTAACAAATGAAAATTTAGAGTCGTGTTTGAAACTTAAAACAACAAGTTATGAGCCAAATTTATCCAAACTTTCTAAAACCATGCAAAGCCAACGCTCCCATTGAATTTGTTTGCTCAAATATATGTTATTGTTTTTTTTATTTTAAGTACAGGTTACATTGTATAGTAAAGTTTAAATTTTCTACTTGAATAATCATGCAAAGCCATCGCTCCCAATGAATTTGTTTGCTCAATTGTTTGTTATTGAAGTACAAGTTAGTGTTGTAAGTAAATGTTTAATTGTTTTATTTTTTATTTAAATAATAAGTAATTATCTAATAATGCCATATATATATATAATCTAATTTGTTGTGAAAAACAAAACTTATATATGAATAAATAGATGTTTTTTATTATGAATAAATAGATATTTTTTCTTATGAATAAATAGATTAGTTTTTTTTTATAAAAAATTTTTATTTATGCGAGTACTATTTATTGTTGGGAAGAAAAATTTTGTGGCTCTTTAAAAATTTTGAAATTTTGTAAATTGTAATTTTTGACTCTTCCGACTCAAAAGGTTGCCGACCCCTGACCTAGAACGATGAAACTCGGTATATACCTTTCATATAAGGTACCCATATCGTATATGGGTTAAATAGCCGTACACATAGAAAAATGCTAGCCCCACAAAAACTGAAATATTGGCGTAGAACAACGAAACTTGGTATACATCTTTCTTATGATGTATCCTCGATACAGAAAAGAAAAAAAATAAAAAAATAAAAATTAAAAAAAAAAATAAAAAAATAAAAATTATTATTTTTTTTAAAAATTTTTAAAAATTAAAAATTTTTAAAAATTTAAAAATTTTAAAAAAATTTAAAAATTTAAAAATTTAAAAAAAAAAAAAAAATTAAAAAAAAAAAAATTAAACATATTTTATTCTTTTTAAGTTTATAACTTAAAAAATTTACGTTTTTTATATAAATCAAATACCCTCTAGAGCCTCTGGGCCTCTTGAGCCTCTTTAGCCTCCCCGGCCTCCTCAGCCTCCCTTCCCTCACGCCCCTCCCCATCTATGATCTGTTGATTCATGTCATATTTTGTATAACATAACACAAAACTTTCATTTATTTTGTTTTATATGCTTTAAACAATGTGTTTTTACTAAAATTTTACGCTTTTCATATTTAAAACTTAAGAAATTTGGGTTTTTACATACCCTAAACCTGTAAATCAGTAAATCAAACCACCCACCCCTCCCCCCTTCCTACCCAAATCCTGGATATTTATACATTAACATAGTAATATTTAACAAAATTTTATCCTAACCTTGTCTAATTATCATACTGATCAATGAATATATGCTAACATTAACAAAGATCCATACTTAACAACAGTAAAGTAACTAACATTGAGTGCAGAACGGAACCTACTTACACTTTTTCTAACATGTCACTGATATTTTTACATTAACATAGTAATATTTAACAAAATTTTATCATAACCTTGTCTAAATATCATACTGATCAATGAATATATGCTAACGTAACAAAGTTTTCACATCAATAAAGCAAACATAGCATCATCTGAACTACGAATATAACGTACATTCACAAACCTAACACATCTTAAACAGGAATAAACAGTTAACATTAACAAACTTCCATACTTAACAACAGTAAAGTAACTAACATTGAGCGCAGAACGTAACCTAGTTACACTTTTCTAACAAAGTGTTTTACATTAACATAGTAACATTTAACAAATATTTATCACAACCTTGTGTAAGTATCATACTGTTCAATGAATATATGCTAACGTAACAAAGTTTTCATAATAAAGCAAACATAGGATCATATATGAATATAATGTACACTCACAATCCTAACACATCTTATACACGAATAAGCAGTCAACCATTAACAAAGTTCAATACTTAACAACTGTAACGTAACTAACATTTGCATACAATACGTAACTTATTCACACTTTTTCAAACATATCTCTAACATATCATTATTATTTTGCACGAACATAGTAACATTTAGCAAAAATTTATCATAATCTTATTGTAATTATCATACTGACCAGCAAATATATACGCTAACGCAGCAAAGATTTCACATCAATAAAGCTAACATATCATAACCTGATGTAACAATATAATGTATAACATCAAATCGAACATACCCTATGCCTGAATAAATCGCTAACATTAGCAAAGTTCCATACTTAACAACAGTAAAGTAACTACCGTTGCATACAAAAACGTAACCTGTTCATACGTTTTCAAACATATCTCTAACATATCATTACTATTTTCGTATTAACACTGTAATATTTATCATCACCGTACCTAATTATCATACTGATCAACGAATATATGCCAACGTAACAAAGTTTTTGGCTTAACAAAGCTAACATATCATAGTCTGAACCAAGAATATAACATACACCGAAAAACCTAACATACCTTAAACACGAAAAAACAGCTAACATTAACAAAGTTCAATACTTAACAACAGTGAAGTAACTAGCAAAACATACAGAACGTTGCCTTTCACATGTTTTTTTTGTTTTAAAAACTTTTATTTATTTTTAACTATTTCTTTAAAACTTTTTGTTTAAAAATATTTTTTTTTAAATTTTTTTTTTTAAAACTTTTTATTTTTTTTTTTTTTAAACTTTTAATTTTTAACTTTATTTCTTTAAAACTTTTTGTTTTTACTAAAAATTTTATTCTTTTTATGTTTATAACGTAAAAAAATTGTGTTTTTACATACCCTAAAACGGTAAATCACTGAATCAAAGGTAAACCACCCCTACCGCTTCCCAACCCTGATCTATTGGGGTCATTGATCTATTGATCTATTGATCTGTTGACTCAGTCATATTTCGAGTATCATTTTGGATAAACATAGCATAAAAAATATGTTCTTTTATGCTAACCCTCGAATAGCATGCACAACATAATAAAGTTTTCACATCAATAAAGCTAACATAACATAACCTGATGTAAGAATATAATGTATAACATCAACCCTAACATACCTTAAACACGAATAAACAGCTAACATTAACAAATTTCAATACTTAACAACAGTAAAGTTACTAGCAAACATATAGAACGTTTATATTCATCTTCTTTTGTTCAAAGCTTATTTTATTATTCTTATTTGTTAACACCAATATTTATTCTTTTATTTCCATTTTGCATTAACTGTTATTATTTTTTTATTTTTTTAAAGCTTTTATTCTTTTTTATGTTATAGTCAAAATTACATTTTATAATAAACAGCGAACAGTAGATAAGTTCATATCAATCAACATAACAACTGATGCAATATAATATATAATATCAAACCCAACAAAATACTATATACTCAGCATATAAGAATGTTATTTATTTGCTTACAGACGTACCATATTCACACTTTTTTCAAACATATCTCTAACATATCACTGTTATTTTACATTAACATAGTAACATTTAACAAAAATTTATCACAACATACTCGCCAACAAATATATGCTGACGTACCAAAGTTTTTCACATCAATAAAGTTAACATATCATATCCTGAACTAGGAATATAACGCACAATGACAAAACCTAACATACCTTATGATCGAATAAATGACTAACATTAACAAAGTTTCATACTTAACAACACTAAAGTAACTAACAATGCATACAGAACGAACATGTACGAAGCTGATGTGGTTCCTGTTTCACTAGAGTTATCAAATACAAGTTGAGAAATTGTTCAAACTCCTCCCACTTTTCGAAACATTACGCAATACCTATGATTCTTGTTTGGTTCGTTTTCGAAACATTACGCAATACCTATTGATTCTTGTTTGGTTTCGTTTTCGAAACATTAAGCTATACATCTGATTCTTGTTTGACACAGGGTCAACATAACAAATTTATTAAAAACATTTTATGTTTTTGCTAATGTCTTTATGTTTTATAACAACTCTAAAAACTTTTATTTTTATTTTTATTCCTTTAAAACTTTTTGTTTTTGTTTTTTTTTATAAAAAAAACTTAATTTTTAATTTTATTTCGTTAAAACTTTTTGTTTTTACTAAAAATTTTATTCTTTTTATTTTTATAACGTAAAAAATTTGTTTTTACATACCCAAAAGCTGTAAATCAGTAAATCAACCCATCCACCCTACTCTCCTCATCGTCTCCTACCCTTCCATGATCTATCAATCTATCGATCTATTGATTCAAGTCACATTTCGTGTATCATTTTGGATAAACATAACATAAAACAAGTTCTTTATACACTGATCAACGAATATATGCTAACATAACAAAGTTTTCACATTGATAAAACTAACATAGCATCATCCGGTCTAAGAATATAATGTACAACAACAAACCTAACACATCTCAAACATCAATAAGCGGATAAAATTAACAAAGTTCCACACTTAATAACAGTAAAGTAACTAACATAGCGCTCGAAAAACGTAACCTATTCACACTTTTGTCAAGCATATATCTAACATAGCAATGTTAATTTTAGATTAACATGGTAATATTTAACAAAAATATATCATAACCTTGTCTAATTATCATACCGATCAACGAATATAGGCTAACGTAACATAGTTTTCACATTAATAAAGCTTACATATGATCATCTGAACTAAGAATATAATCCACACCGATAAACCTAACACACCTTAAACATGAATAAACTGTTAACGTTAACAAAGTTTCACACTTAACAACAGTAAAGTAGCTAACATAACATACAAAAACGTAACCTATTCACACTTTCTCAAGCATATCTCTAACATAACAATGTTAATTTTACATTAACATGGTGATATTTAACAAATATTTTATCATAACATTGGCTAATTATCATGCTGATCAATGAATATACGCTAACATAATAAAGTTTTCACATCAATAAAGCTAACATAGCATAACCCGAACTAAGAAAATAATGTACAACGACAAACCTAACACAACTTACCTATGAATAAACTGTCAACATTAACAAGTTCCACACTTAACACCAGCCTCGTAAAGATATCAACAACAAGCGTAGAGATGCGTGGCGATGTCATCGTACCAGCACAGCGAAAAATGTCCTACTGAAGAAAATAGTGTATAAACAATCCTTAAAGGTAATGGGATTCTTTCTTTCAACCATTCATAAGAGCGTAAACAAGGATATAACACACGAACGAACCATAACGGTTCAAAAGTCTATACAATATGACATGTAAAACTTTGTTTAAACATGAAATCAGATCATATATTTGTATTTTCACATCTATGACTTACGAGCAATTCGTTTCATGTATGTATTTGTATTTCCTGTTTCACTAGAGTTATCAGATACAATTCGAGAATTTGCTCAAACTCCTCCCACTTTTCGAAACATTACGCAATACCATTGATTCTTGTTTTGTTAACAACGTTTCACACTTAACAACAGTAGAGTAACTAACATAACATACAATATCGTAACCTACTCATACTTTCTCAAGCATATCTCTAACATAACAATGTTAATTTTACATTAACATGGTAATATTTAACTTATCATAACATTAGCTAATTATCATACCAGATCAACGAATATACGCTAACGTAATAAAGTTTTCACATCAATAAAGTTAACATAGCATAACCCGAGCTAAGAAAATAGTGTACAACGACAAACCTAACACAGCTTACGCACTAATAAACTGTTAACATTAACAAAAGTCCCGCACTTAACATCGGTAAAGTAACTAACAATGCATACAAAATGTAACCTATTCATACTTTTTTCCAAGCACATCTCTAACATATTAACGTTAATTTTACATTGACACAGTAATATTTAGCAAAAATTTATCACATCCTTATCTAATTATCATACAGAACAACGAATATACGCTAACGCAGTGGTGCCCAACCCGTAGCCCGCGGGCAACATGTTGCTCGCGTACCGTTCTAATGTGGCTCGCGACTCGCGTATTCAGATTTATCTTTAATTATATCGTTTTACGCGTACATATTAGAAATATATATATATATATATATATATATAGAGATAGAAATACAATTCTACATATACATATATAATATATAATAAAAAATATATATATATATATATATATATATATATATATATATATATATATATATATATATATATATAATTGATCTATGGTCTTCTGCCCTTAGGGACTATGGGGAGTCTTGTGTGGTACCGCTTGACATATCTAAGGCTTCTGACAGGGTATGACACGCATCGCTACTCTCTAAGCTACCTTCCTTTGGATTTCCTCCTTCGCTTTGCTTACTCTTGTCTAGTTTTCTTTCAGATCGTTCCATTTCAACTCTTGTTGATGGAGCAACCTCTTTCTCCTTTCTTGTTAATTGTGGTGTTCCTCAGGGTTCTGTTTTTTCTCCACTTTTATTCCTACTTTTCTTTAACGGTCTTCTTAGCTGGACTTCTAACTTTGTTCACTCTTATGCTGCTAAGTCAACTCTCTATTCCTCTACTCATTTCAAATGTGCTCCCTTGTTTGTATCTTGAGTTGCCTCTCGTCTACAATTTTCAAATTCAATTCTTGCCGATGTGGTCGGAATTTCTCAGTGGGCTAACCGCATTCTTGTGAAATTCAACTCTTTTAAAAACTCAACTTCTTCATATCTCCCTCTCTAAAACACATCCCAACCTTCCTATCCCCATCGACGGCTCTAATGTCTCACGTGTAAACAACATAAATATTCTTGGACTGAGCATAAATAGTGAAT
>JABUQX010090347.1:10000-31782 GCA_015478945.1 Trachelipus rathkii | reverse complement strand
TATATATTATTTTTTCTTCTATTTTTCTTTTTATGTTATCGAACTTAAGAATTGTTCTTCTCCGGATTCACATTATTTAAGATTTTACGAACTGCTAATTTGTCTTTCTTATAGCAAACACCCTAAAATAGAATATGATTTAAAACATATTGAGATTTAATATTAAAATATATAATCAAAAAGAACTTTTATATAATATCTCTACTTAAGACTAAATTATATCACGACTTTCCACCGCGTTACACCATTTTACTTCGTCTGTGCTAAAAATTGATCTTCGATATTAATTATAATCGTCTAGCCCGATCTAGATAATTTCCTCTCGCTGATAACAGGCCGTTCTTATGTTTGGTTTGAAGGTATATCTGATGTTAACTCTTTCTTTGTATCTTTTTATTGAATTATATATCTCAACAGAAGTGATATATTCATTTCGATTAGCTAACATTTTTGTTCGGAGCAAATCTTTTTAGGATAACGTACAACACTATATTACACATTTAATTAAAGTTAATGTGCCATTATATTCCTGTTATTAATATATATATATAATATATATATTATATAATATTATAAGGTAGAATTAAATGTATATATTATAATTATAAAATACCTATAGATAGTTTGAAAAGATTATAATAGTTATATATTTATGGATAATCTACAAACAATTCGCTCGCAACACGTTAAATATGATGCGAAAGTCCAAAACGTCGTTAAATATTTAAATGTAACTTATAAAAAATCAGTAACTTGACGAATCATTTGAAGCGATTATCCTGTCAATAAAGAATGTAGAGTGATACGTTAACTCTAAATCTTTACACCGTCTTCATTTTTTTTTGAGTATCACCATCACTCACGGCAGCTCTCATTTCCTACAGTGTGGAGTTTGTGCAATCCCAATATTTTCACCTGCAGCGCCAAATTCGCAGATACATACGCAGCTTAAACTTGGGAGATTTAATTTCTCAGGCTACGAACAACATCAGAGGGGAAGAGTGGGGCACGGCTCCCTCAACACTAGAGGTGGAAGAAAAAAACGAAAGGCCCAGCAAACTTAAGCCTGAAGTTACAGATATTAGCACAAATCGTGCGCCCGATTACATCACCCCTTTTCTATCAGCTCCTATCGTAAAAGTGTTAACAAGTGTACTCCCTCCAACAACCTGACCCTGCACTCGAAATCCCTACTATGATCAAGTAGACGATTAAGCTACCAATCATTCGCACCGCAATAGATTAGAGGGTTCAATTGAATCTTGATATCCTAAGCACCTAACAGTTAGACTTTGTGTGCTCTTTTCCGATCTCACCTCGCCTCAAATAGCCGTCTCGTGTGACACCAAGCCCCCCCCAATTAATCTCAGTGAAAACATACTCTAATAAACAAAGTCCTCTCGTATGCACCAATGTATTCATTATGTTCGTGAGTTACATCTCGAGAAGACGGAACTCACCAAAAATCGCATCTTCATAAAAGACTCCCAGTTCTTGAGGCTCCCCCATCACTCTCAGCAACCTTTGGTGTGCATCGCCAAAATTTTTTATGTAAGCCAGATGGTTTTATATTGTCAATCACGCAGAGCAGAAAGAAACCTCACAAAGAAAATAGACATCTCAGAAAGTCATTTTAGAGTACGATATGTAGAGAGTTGAAGGTTCATTTAGAGTTATGTCCTTCATCTCCAGATCGAGACGCGACCCCACCCGCTAATCTATATCTACAGCGAGATAGAATCGGACAAAGAGTATAAAAATACGCCAGAGGCAATCTAGAACGATGATAAAGATGGAGCCCAGAATTGACAGAGTCTGAAGCATCAATGATCGACCCCCCTCCAATGGATTAGTCTCTTAATTGTCATGTAGTCATCAATGCTAAACCAGTCATCGAAATTACCAGTGGGAATGATATACAAACCTCCCTAGAACCTACTGGCATGATATCAAGAGAAATTGCACCTACGCTCGTCCATCATATCGATCGACTGAAGTAACTACATCTTAAAATCTTGGTTCTTCAAGACCACCTACTTCACAATCCTCATCTTCTTACCACTACTACTGAGTATCTATGAAAAGCCATCATATTAAAATAACATCTGCATTCTACTCCTGGCCCCTTGCTGCATCCGTCTAGCTATAAATCTTAACTACAATACTTGTCCTCAATCGTCTTACTAAACCTCTTAACCCCTGAATCTAACAACTATAATTTTATTAATTATATCTAATACATTTTTTATGTAAACGAACCTCCCAATTAGATATTACCTCAATACGTAATTAAAATGGAGGATTAACTCCCAAACCTGGTGTTTCAAACCAAGGGAATTAAACCAGTCAATGGAATTCACGATTCTACCTCACGCCCCCCTTCAAATAAGATTAGATATATCAAAAACAGTCTTATAATCGGGGGAGTGTAGTCTTTCGATCGTTGTTTAGATTGATAATAATTCTTCTTTGTGGGTTTGATGGGTGGCCTGGGTCTTGTGGTGGGTTATCCCTTTTGTCTTCATTTTTTAGTGTGTGTAGTAAATATGAGTTCATATCGCAGAGAAGCTGTGATTTTCTACAATGTTCCAACATGATACCTCCAAAATCATTCACCCCAAGCCATCATTCCTTGTCAAATCAGAAACCATGAAATCACAAAACACAATCTTAACAAACCCAGAAAACTACTAACTTATCCATAAGTTTCATATAAACACATGTTTATCTGAATCTATTTCTTGTGGCTTTAGTCCCTTAATATCTCAAAAAAGTCAGTACGCTCTCAATATTAGGTGCAATGTTCCCACCCCACTAAAAAAAAAAATATTATACAAACCACAACAATAATCCTAAAACCCCAACAACGCAGCAAAAAACTCTATGCAAAGCCCAGTCCTACTATTAGTCCTAAGACAATAAAAAAAAAAAAAAAATCATACTCAATAAATCCCAACAAGTTGCTTTCAGCCTTATACAGCCCATCAAACAATTCATTTGATGTTTCAACTACTATCTCTTCCCCTCTCTTCTTGCAAATTTACCCATGCATTTCCGTATTCTTCTCTGTTTATTCATGCCCATGAACTTCAAGTACTCTCAATCCATTTACTGTAAAACAGGCGTCTTGGCCAGTCCTTGAAGCATCTTTTGATTGTTATTGTCACTGGCCGGCGCAAATTTCCGCATAAACCAAAGTAGTTCCCTATCTTCTCCCTTATGTATTCCTTTAAGCAAGACATGGTCCAGACCCGAGACCGGCGGAAAGAAGAAAGGAGAAAGGAATACTCCCAAAACCCACCGACAGGGGAGGCGGCCGGCCGGGGGAACTACGAACATTGACCCCCCTCCAGTCACCCCCCCGCCACCTACGATGTTATAACCCCGGCCCCGCCCCGTGTGCGCGGGCGACCCCCACAGTGCCAACCGGACAATAAGGAAAACCCCAAGAACGAATTAAAGGGGAAAAAAAAAAACAAAGAACACACAACCCAAACAAAACAAACCAACAAGAAACCCAACCCCTGTACACCCCAATATATTATAAATATATAATATATCAGTATAGGTATTATATATAGTATAGGGGATATATACTAAGGACCATTTATTATATATATAATATCATATTATATCTATATATATATGACTATATGTTACTATTTTTTTCTATGCAAAAAGTTTCAAGTTTTTTGCTCAGGGACCCAATTTTGGGGAATAATTGACTCGAGTCGTCGAGTCCCGCTATATGCGTGAGTTCGTAGAGAAGGATGTGATCTCCAGTAAACGGCGCCTAATACGTATCTATATTTTATAAGTACTAATAGATATATATAATTATACTATACCCTATATAAATATTATAGCTATATATATTTCTATATATTTATATATACTATATTTATACTTTATAATAGTTATCCCATTAAAGTATCGGGGGATCCTTTGTAGGAAGTTGTGATTTGACCTAAAAATGTAAGGAAGGTTAGGTTAAGTCCATAGATCGGTTAGGTTAGGTTAAGTTTAGGTTAGTTTAGGTTAGTACTTAACTTAACTTTACCTAACCTAACTAACCTACCCTAACCTTATATATATACTATATTATATATATATTGAGTGATATATAGTATATATATAATATATACTATATACCTAATATTTTTATAATATATATATATATATATATATTACTATATATAATATAATATATATATAATATATTACATAATATATATAAGGGTTGCATTGGGCAATTGCCCGGGGAGCTGCCCAACCCTACCCACCCGCGGTGGGCTTTTTATACAAAAAAACCCGGGCAAAATGAAAGGCGGGGTGTTTTATAAAAAAAATTATACGTAGATTGATATAACTTATTAAGAACTGTGATTAAGAAGAGAACAGAAGGTTATTAACATTATATTTACACTGTAAATTACAGTTATTATGGGAAAAGAAATGTTGGCGGTTTTAAAAAATGTATTATGTAACTAGTATAAATTTTTATTTAAAAGATCACTTTGGACAGTCTTTATGTAGATACACAATTGTAGGTACATATATATATTTGACTTTGAAGAAAAACTTAATCATTTTAAAGTACAATAAAATGTATTGCAACTTAATCATTTATACAAATAAAATGATATATATGCAATATTGTTGAAACTAAAAAACAATTAAATATTCCAAAGATAAAAGAAAAAACAATAAACATTACTTACTGTCAAAGAAGTATCTCAAATATATCAATGTTAATTAATTTAAGTTTAATCAATTGATCGTGACTTTAATCGCTTACAATTGAAAACTTGTGAATTTTTTAATTTACAGTAAGCACTTGGAAATGGTTGAACTTTTTAAAAACATTTGATGTATATAAACATATTACATTTCCCTATTTAAGTAAGAAACACTAGCAGAAATTATTAAAAATATGCACATTTAGGCAAACCCTATATATGCTAGCTAATAGTTAGTAAGCCTATATAAGAATTATAGTATTAAGTAAAATTTAAGTTGTGGCTTGACTCTACCCATTGGCTTACCAATCATTACTGGTTTAAGTATCTTTTAGCAATCATATGGCCACATTACAAGTTGGGTGTTTGTGCCCCCAATCATTCCCTAACCCCTTACTAAGCTTCGTTATAGAGTTTATCATCCCAAAATTTCCGAAGGAAATAGTTCGTTTACAACTTCGAAGCTGTATGCTGGCTGGAAGAGGTGATCTACATTATCATTAATTGGCAAAATTTCGCGTTTGTAATTAAATTTGTTACTTTTTCAAATTCTTGCTAATACTGCCATTTCACCAACTTTGGAGTTCATCTTTTACTACATTATTTTCTTTTAACATTATACTTTTGGATATTCTCCTCATCCTCAATGGAGATAACAATAGTGAATGGGGCAATATTAAGATGGATTTATTTGACTTCACCAATCCATTCATGCAGAATATTCTCTTATCAGTTTTAGTTCTTCTTGTTGGGAAGGTCAAGGAGCTCCTTTAACCTTTTGGCGTGGGCATTGATAAGCAACACAGATGAAAGAGGAGTATATACATTGTAAAGAGAGTTCTTCTTTTTAATATATTTGGAATTCAAGGTTTTAGCATCGTAACAGCATCTACTAAATCTCCTCCATCCATGAACAACCATCTCCCAATATATCTACCCCTACATAATATATACCTATATATGCATCTATACCATAATATCAGTACTAATAGTAGGTATATATACTTACTAGTCTATATTAATATATACTAGTATATATTATATATATATTAATATATTTATATATATATATATTAATATATACTTATATATAAGTATATTATTATATTATTTCAGAAGGAAGCATATTATATTGATAAATTTTAATTTTTTATAAAAAATCTATTTTGTCCATTCTTTGTCTCCACTCCGTTTGTGCCCCATTAAAACCCTGGGTTTTTTAAGTTAAAACACCGAGGGTGGCCTGGGCAATTTTAAAGAAAAAACTGTTTTTATGTTGTAACCTTGATCAATATATATATATTATATAGTTATATATCTATTATATTATTATACTATATATACTATGAGCTATATATATAATTATATATATATATATTTTATAGTAGTTATATATAGTATACCCCTCATATATATCGACCGTGCTGGTGTCAGATCATCGTAACAAGTTCACTTTCGCATATCAGGCGGTTACTCGACGACTCGGTCGTCAATCCGCAACAATTGAGTCCTTGATCACAAAAACTTGAACCTTTGCCTAATTATATTATACTATATAATATGTGAATATAATATATATTTAATACTAATATAGCATATTATTCTAATTTCTTATTTATATATTATATTATATAGTATTACTATGTCTCAGATATATATATATATTAATATACTCAATATAGTATTATTACATTTAAAGAAGAAACGCCTCTAAATATTCTCATTTTATTATTTAATAATATATTTCAAACCAAACTATGGATGTAGATAGGAAATGGTTCCAGCTTCAATTCCCTTCACTTGGGAGTGAAAAAGAAGGAGATAACATGTAAGAGTTAATAGTCTCGATAAGCCAAGCAACACAGCACACATGTAATCGTTGTTTATATGGAAAATGGATATACACTTTAAGGCTAACACAATAAGTAACTAGCCTTAAGACATAAACGGAACCGGATATCTGCATTGAAGCCAGCAAAAAACTCTTCTATTCCCAGAAGAGCTACGAATGGGACCACTAGTAGACTGACTCAGAGCAATTTACCATACATTGTGATGCCATTACCTTTTCATTACACCCCACCCCTTCCCCATCCTCAGGCTTACTCCTGTAAGTACCTCCTTTATCTCCCCCATCTATATGTGCCATGGTTTGTCGCGTCGAACCGTGAAGCCCACGCATTGTGTTTGTCCCTCTCTTTACGGTCAAGATCTGCTTTTTGACCATATTGCCCAATACAAGAGGATTACAGGCTTTCGAGACAGTCCAGATAATGCACGCATGAATCGACCAATGTGGACAAGAGAAAAATTCACGCACGCATAACTTTTCGAAAAAATATATATTATATTATAATATATATATATATATATATAATATATTATATATATATATATATATATTAATATAATATATATATATACTTATATAATATATATAATATATATATATATATATATATATATATAGGCTCCGTAATTTATATATATATATAACTTATATTTATATATATGATGTATATATATATATATAGGTATATTATAATACTATATATTTATATAACTTTAACTAAATTATATATATTATATATATCTTTATAGTATACTATATATTATAGGTATATAATTATACTATATATAATATTAGATATTAATAATATATCTCTATTAAGATATACTATATATATGTATATTATATAGTATATATATATATATAGATTATATATATAATATCTATAAAAAACATATATTATATATATATATATATATATATATATACATATTGATATATACTCATATATATATATTATATGGTCAGCGTTTAGTATATCCGTCATGGGTATCTTAAAAACTATTAATGCTACAGGTAAAACGGAATACATTGTGGAATGCTGGTCCAATTTTTTGGGCGGAAAATGTAAAAAAATAAAAAATAAAAAAAAATAGAATATATATATGTACTATATATACTATATCTCAAAAAAACTACAATAGCTACAGCGAAAAGGAATACATTTTGGAATCCTGGTAAAATTTCACATAGGAAAAATGTAAAAAAAATAAAAAAATAAAAAAAATTATTGTTAATGAATATAGTAAGTTATATGATTAGAAGGCCTATTAGAGACCTTTTTATTGGTTCTCGTACTATTTAATTAGTATACTTTTCTATTAATTTTTTTTTTCTTTTTACTAAAGAATACCCAAGGGAATACCGCAACCGATGGCCAGAGTCGGGGTCTCTCGGGCCCTTCCGGGGACAACTACGGGGTAGGATTATTTCCCGCCCCTTCCGGGAGGTCTCCGGAACACCCGCTGCTTTGGTATTTGCGGTGTCGCTGGGGGCGTTCCTCCGCCCCTCCCCTACGGGGTATGGAAAACATCCCCCCCTATGTTCCCCGTCGGCTCAGAGCCCCTAGTTGCCTAACCTGGATGAATTGACAATGAAAAGTCTATTTTATTTTAACGACGAACAATAAGAAGGTCTCTAAACTAGGACCTTCTAATTCAATATTACTTAAGGGTTAATTAACAATTAATTTTTTATTTTTTTATTTTTTTTACATTTTTTTCCTATGTGAAATTTTCATCCAGGATTCCAAAAATGTAATTCTTTTCGCTGTTGAGCTAATGTGGTTTTTAGATATATATATAGTATTATATAATATATATAATATATGTTATTAATATATATATATAATATAAGATATATGTTATAGGTATATATATATATATATATATACTACTATATATTATATATATTTTTTTTTTTTTTTCTTTTTTTTTTTTTTACCATTTTCCGCACTAAAATTGTGCCAGCATTCCCCCAATGTATTCCGTTTTACTCTTTCTATAGCCATTACACCATAGTTTTTTAAAGATAACATATGACGGAATTTTATACTACATTTAACCGCCTGAGGTTTGTCCTTATATATTTATATATAATATATATATATAATATATATATATACTCATATATATATACCTGCTTATAATATATATATATATATGTACTCATATATATATATATATGCATATATATATAATATATACTATTTATATATATAATTATACCCTATACAATATATATAATATATATTATATTATGTATATATAGTATATTATATAATATATATATACTATATATATAGTTTATTCTATAATATATAATATAATATAAAGCTATAGTCATAGTAGTCAAATATCTGTCATGAGTTCGTGATACTCTTATAAATTATATTAGTATATTATATTAGTATATATATATATGTATTATTATATTACTACCTATATTACTATATATATATATATATATATATATCATATATTTATTTTCTTGGTTTAAAATCTGCGCGTTTTACAAGATATCTCACATTTTGACCCATTTTCTAAAACTTTTATACTGAGTCATTCTAATGAAATAACATTTAATTTTTGATCCTTGAAAGGGCCGGTTCTCACTGGTGACCCATATTTTTTAATATCGATATTTTGGCTAAAATGTATCAAAATTAGTTTACGATTTTTTTTAAAAAACTATAACAAAGACCAGTATGCGTATTGATTTATACCGATAGAATCACTCAAAATACCGAAAAAAAATGTAATCAGTGTT
Source organism: Trachelipus rathkii (assembly GCA_015478945.1). Classification (NCBI taxonomy): domain Eukaryota; kingdom Metazoa; phylum Arthropoda; class Malacostraca; order Isopoda; family Trachelipodidae; genus Trachelipus; species Trachelipus rathkii. Next base: position 22,425 of record JABUQX010090347.1, on the reverse strand, counting down.
TCCTGATGTGATACGAAGCGGTTCGTGCGTGAAGATGGCTGTCGCGAGACTCGAATCTAAAAATTTTTAGGTTTTTTGGTTATTTTATTGTATGCAAAAGTGTTTTATCTAACTTTTACATGACTTATAATTGCTCTTTTTTTTTCTTTGACAATTTTTAAGATTTGGGTTACCATAACAATGCATAATGATATTCCACGTCCTTTTTTGAAGTCTGATGAGTCTATCACCGCCAAAATAAACTCCGTTTTACGTTGTTCCTCAGGTGACCCATCAGGACTTAACAGTTCTAATTCAAATATTACGACACAGTTTATTATTATTCATCCTATTATCTCATTATTATTATTATTATTATTATATACTATAATATATACTATAATAACCATAATAATATATAATATAAATATATATATATATTATATATATATATTATAATATATATATATAGTATTATATATTATATAATAGGTATATATAAAACTATTAAATATAAATATTAAATATATATAATATATATACTATATAGTATATCTATATATATAATATATAGTATATATTATAATATATATTAATATATATATATAATTTTTTATATATATATATATATATATCTATATATATATATCATAGTAAGAATATATGGTTTTCACTTTTGTTTGTAATATATATATCTATATATAAATATTATAATTATATATTAATATTGTATTTATTATATTATTATAATTATATTGTTACTATATATATTATGTGTAATATACTATAGTTTATATATATGAACTTTTTCCGGCAATGTCAGATTCAAATTGTGATTTTTCGACCCTTCACCCGCTTCCCCACCTGCCGTCGTAGCCTTTCAAACATGGCCACGCAGCCCCTCCGCTTCAAATCGTGGACTAGTTGCCGAAGGTCGAATGATAAGCCCATTTAGGATGAGAAGCTAAGCTATTCTACGTGTATGCCATCCGTAATCTCAATTTTCCTCTGGTGGATGATCAAAGGATGTTGATCTTCCAGCTTCTCTTGATGACGACGGAAGGATCCTTAACTTACGGTATTCGGCAGCTTCGCGAGTCGGCCATGGTTCTGAGATGAGGGCAGCAAATGCAAATATCTTAGAAGTCATTTTGATGGCAAGACACTGCGATTGTACTTGCCCCCTGTTATCATCCTGTCCTTGCTTTGTGTTGAACCCTACGATAACTGTCGTTGGTGGGATTCAAAGGAACACAATAAATATGTGGAGATCGAGAGACCATTTGCGGTACAGGAATATAATAAGTACATGATGGGCGGAGTTGATCTGCCAGATATGCTCATCGAGCCATACCGGATCAAATTCAATTATTTGCCTAGACCTTTGCGAGTCGTGCAATGCGCCGTGGCTGCTTGTACCGGAGCGTTGCATTGAGAGCAAGAGAGCAGGTAAAAACTTCTATTTGCCCATTGTCGATTTCAAGATCGAGGTGCCAGTTTGAAGGTTTGCTGAACTCTAAGGTTAGTGGTACCCCAAGAGGAAGACCGAGCACTACCAGAGTTGAGGCCAGAGCTGGAGCCAAGGTAATAGCTAGGGCAGGAGCGGAAGAAAAGAGAAACACAAGGCCAAACCATGAGAACCCCCTTCTCATCCTGTCCCTGATTGTGTTGAACCCCACGATAAGTGTCGCTGGTGGGGTTCAAAGGAACACAAATATATGGAGATCGAAAGACCATTTGCTGTACAGGAATATATATTAAGTTCATGGGCGGAGTTGATCTGCCAGATATGCTCATCGAGCTATACCATGTCAACTTCAATTATTTGCTAGACCTTTGCATTGTCAATGACTGGCTGTTGTACCGGAGGGTGCATGAGAGCAAAGAGAGCAGGAGCAACTTATATGCCATTTGTCGATTCGAAGTATTCGAGATGGCTAGAAGGCCTTCTTACTCGACCCACTCTAAGGATTCAGTGGCTACCCCAAGAGGAAGACCAAGCACTACCAGAGTTGAGGCCAGAGCTGGAGCCGAGGGTAGGGCTTTTAGCGCAGGAGCCAAGGAAGAAAAGAGAGAAACAAGACCAAACCATGAGAACCCCCTACTCTGTCAGGTCATGACAACGTGTCTCATCTGCCAATGGGTTCACCAAGGACAGGAAACAATGCAATACTTTGCCATTGGAAACTGAAGACAACTGCCATTGTGCGATTGGAAATTGCAAAGTTCATCAGTTGCACTGGCTGTCCCTCGGGCGAAACAACACTATGTGTTTCGTCCAATACCACAAGCATTGAGTCTAGTCTTCCTCTACCCTCACCTCGGCTTCATCCATATATACTTAGTATAGTATTATTATATATATATATATATTATTATATATATATATATATATTATATTAGTATGATTGATATATAATATTTAGTAATATATTTATATAGATATTCTATATATATTATACTATTTTATATATATATTCTACTTACATATATATATAGTATATATTTTAATATATATATAACTTATATATAATATATATATATTATATACTATATTAATATATATATTGTATCATATATATATATAGTGTAAGAAACTATCATATATATAATTTTTTATAATATATATAAATAATATACACTCAAGGATATATATAATATATATATATATAATCTATTTATTAATATATATAAATTATATTGAAAAACTTTCAATTTTTTGTTTTTGCGTTTTTTATTACTTTTTTACTTTTATTTTATGCTTGCATAAAATATACTGAGCTATCACTTGATATATTTTTATTCTTTTATAAAAAAAATCTAGAATTAAAATACTGTATTTTTTTATACCTTATTTGCATGGTTTTATTGAGTTAATTATTATTATTTTATATGCAAATAGATGTTGTCAGTGCCAAATATTAAAAATATACTGTTAAGTCCGGATGGGGTCACCCGTGACCCATTTTTTTTTTTGGCACTAATTTATTTATTTTTGAACAAAAAAAAAAAAGGTGCCGAATTGTGTTATTAGGTCACTAGTTTACCTTATTTAAAAAATTAAAACAAAATTTTAAATATATTTTTTCATAATTCAGGACTGAAAGGTGGTTCAATGTTTAGAAATTTTTAGAAAATGTTAATCATTTTTTTTTTGTGTCAACATTTTTTTGTACACAGGTCAACTTGAAGATTGTTCAACTGTTACTTATGTTCCTTTAAAAACTCGTTTTTTAATAAAATATCAAATTTGCCATAAATAACGTTGGTAAAACACTTTCGGCTCTCTAATAAATTATACAATGTAAAGCGTGCAAGTAAAATTTTGGTCTCTAAAAATAGTTTATGTGCAAGTGAATCATATTAAGAATAATTATGCATGCAAAATTGTCATTTACATCCTCAGTAATAAGGGGAGTATTAACCTGAGTATAAAAAAAAAAAAAAAAAAAAAAAAAAAAAAACAGGGTTCTCAAAAAATTAATTTTTTCTTTACAAAATCCTCTCTCTCTCTCTTCTCTCTCTCTCTCTCTCTCTATAATATATATATATATATAGTTACGTACTTTCAATATAAACTATACATAATATATATATTATATATTTAGTTATAATATTTTTATAATATAGTTAATAGTAATTATATAATATATTATACTTATTTCCCTATATATAAATTACTACTAGAGCGGAAATTTACGTGTGATGTATGTAGGGACGGATCTACTGTGAACTTTTGCATCTGATATGTCTCATAGTGAGTGTTTTGCAACTATGTGTTACGAGGCAAATTTGCTAGCCCGCACCCGCTGTACATCTTCTTACAACAATGAGTAGGTGAAATTGCTTTTACTTATAAAAATCTTCCTTGTAACTAAGGCAAGCTTAACGCGGGGCTGGCGAATATGAGTGAGAGCCTCTCCCCCACATGTAGGTGGAGAGATGCCAAAACCCTTTACAAATGTTGATTATGGCGACAGCCGGACAGGCGACAAAAGCCAAACTAAGATCGGCGGATTGTGCGCCGACCTCTTAGCTTAGCAGAACGGTCATGCTGAAGGACTATGTGTCTAATCTCTTTTAATATAACAGGTCAAAAATTCTAAAAATAATTAAAAATTATTTGCGCTGTAATTAACGTGTGTTAAAGTTAATTTATATGCCGATCTAATATTTTTACTATCAATAATATTAACATTCCATGTTATATGAATCTGTTCACATGTCCAGTTATCATTTTGCTATTTCAGTTTAATTTAAACAATGATTAACGACGATCTGATCATTTACACACCCCAGATAGTGATTATTATTTGAGTAATAATCAGCCTCGAGTATCTCGAGCATAGGAATTTTGTGGTTAACCCCGCAGTGACACTAAAACCCTGGCTTCTTAAATGGGTGCATTTCTGCATTATCATTGTTTTAATTACTTGAAAATGATCACCGTCAAATTGGGGTGAAAATTTGTGAAAAATAACTTGTGAATTTTACATCTTGTTCTAAATATAAATCACAGTGTGTATAAACTTATAATATTATTTTGGTTAAACAAATTGTGGGAATCAGTGTCGGTTAACTTAAACTTGTCAGTGTAAAAACTTGATGCAAGATTAAATTCTCTCGTTAATTTGAAAATAGTGCATTGACCCCTACAATTTACTCGATGCTCCATAGCTGAGACGAACCAAACAAAAAATTGCGTCAAAGCGACGCACGCAAAAATTTTTAAAACCGTGCTGTAAAGAACTCATTTGAACTTTCAAACGACGATGGGATATTCAGGGCTCTCAAGATTGTAAACAAAACTCTCTTTGTTCAAGTGGAAAATGCATTGGCTTCGCCTGCTAAGAAGCGTTATCGGCATAAAAAAACACCACAAGCCAAGCATGAGGCCAAGGTTCCCCGCTAAAGGTGAGTGAATGAATATAATAGTTCAATGATTTCCCCCCAGATTGCTCTGTCTCCACGGACGAGCAGGAGAGAGCACCTTCCCTCTCCTCATCCGATGGGCTGAGCTAGGAGTTGGAAGTCGCCGAAAAACTTCCAAGTCAAAGAACAACTTAATCGTAACAACAAGTTACGACTCCGTGGAATACCAGTCACTTTGAAACAGATATAGTCATTTACCTCCAGCCAACTACCTCCTTTCGATCCGTCTTATTGTCAATTCAGCTGGCGGATGGTGCCCTCGTAATTTAGCAAGTCTTCAAGCGGTGCATTCATATTGATTGACACACATGAATACGAGTTCAGTCCTTTTGCGGAACTGGATCTATCGCAGAATTACTTTCTTCCGGTTCGAAGAGTATACAGTTTATCCGTGCAGGATTATGTCTTAGAAGATTTTTTACTCATCAGTTTCCATCGATTATCGAGGAAAACCTATGATTACCGAGCCTTGAGGCAACGAATCAAAGATTACAGTACTTCTTTATAAACAAACGGGGTTAGATCCGCAACGTGCATGAACTACCCAGGCGAATAATTTAAATAGAGTGAAAGCACGTTTGGGAAGAAGATAAATCGCGATATTCGGATGGAAATACATGACCTCCCAAACTTTTGCCTATCTCGAAACCTATTATCTAGGAATGACGTTTTTTTCACCTACCAAACAAACGCTCAAGTATGATAGCCTCTCATGCTCTGGCGGAAGACAAAAACCTACCCAAAATGGTCTGGGCTTGCCGACGAGTTATGTTTAAAAATTTTATGCGAAAAGGTAAAAATTATCAACCCTCAACGAACGAAGATCATTGGGGAAAAGGTAAACCTAATGCGAGAGAGAAAAGGTTTCCTCGACGCTGACTCCCAAAACAGAGAGAGTCACTCATATAGAGAGGAACGCCCACAAAACTCTACCAGCCTCGATCCTGAAAAAATTTCAAGCCAGTTGAAAGAAATGAGCAAAGCCATCAAAAGACCTGGCTGGCACTGTTGAGCTGCTTGTGAAAGAAAGAGAGCCTACAGCTGACGGGCGAAATATGAGCCGAGGACGCAGTCTGGGGCGAAAGTCAAGATTCAATAACAATGCTTTGGACAATATCACCAATTACTATTGTTATTACCACAAACGCTTTTTCCACAAAGCTTACCGCTGTGAATCTGAACATTGTCCCCTTTATCCCCTCCTCTATGCTACAGGGGAGGTAAATGGCAACCAACCTACGAACTCACAGGCGGGAAACGCCTAAAACGGCTGTACTCGATGCCATCTGGAGTCAGTCGTGAAAAATTGAAGTCACGTAACAGAACATGACCTTTAACCCTGAAGTAGTAGTAATAACTGAAAATGAATTTAACAATAATAAAAGTAATATTGCTTTGAACATTGATCTTAATAATACGACTAATAACTCTATAGAAATTACAAATAAAAACAATACTGAAAATAATAAAACTAATAATAAAAATACTACTACTACTACTACTACTACTACTACTAATAATAATAATAATAATAATAATAATAATAATAATAATAATAATAATAATAATAATAATAATAATAATAATAATAATAATAATAATAATAATAATAATAATAATAATAATAATAATAATAACAAAAATAATAAAAGTAATATTGAAAACATAAATGAAAAATTTGAAAACAATAATGATGATTGTGGTATCAAAAACTTGCATGCTAATTCTAATAAATGTTGTAATTATACCACATAAATGTACCGACAATATTCTGTGCCAAAATAAGGACCAAGATAAAAATGACTTATTAAACCAAACAAATGTACAGAAACCGAGAAATTATGTCAGACAAGAAATTAAGGGTAATGTACAAATGAATGATTTTTTAGGGCCTGTAAAATTACCGCATGATAGTTACACCTTCTTTAATGATATTTCATATAATCTTATGCCAGATATATGGGCAGGTCAAGCTCATGAGACAGGTATCTACCCAAGTGTGGTCGATAACAGTTTCAGAAACGAGAAATGCTATCGCATTGAAAAGGTTTCTGACGGAGACCACCCCGGGAAGAAAGCTTGTGGGATGAGTAGCCTGCAACTATATCAAGTGTACAATACCTTAAATAATAGGGAACTTATTGTTGACTCAGGTTCAATGTTTAACATCTTGCAATCAGATGCTGTTGCAAGGCGTAAGCCTCCTATCGGTCATATGCTGGCCGCAAATAATACTAAAATTAATGTATATGATGTAAAAACTGTTGAATTAAACATAAATTTGGGTAAAAATTATGTAGATGATTTATATATTGCTGACGTAGAAGTAAACATCTTAGGCCTTCCATTTCTTTAACGTTATAATTTAGGTGTAAACTTTAAAAATGACATTTTGATAGATCCCTCAACAAATAAAACTATAAAATTAATTAGAAATAGTAATTTTAAAGAAAAATTTGTGCATGGAATTTTCCGAGATCCTACATCTCCCTCTGCACCTCTTTCAACCTCTCCTCCGCATGTACCTATTAGTACTATCTATTATAATGATTTATTATTGGAATACAAAGATTTATTTCTTAACCCTTATGTAACAGAAAATAATTATATAAAGAGTAAACAAAATGAAAGATGGGGAGAGATATTTAAAAATTATAAAGGGAAAAAGAGCGAGAGAAGAAAAAAGAAAAGAGGAAAGGACTATAATGAATTATGGGTTGGAATATAAAACTTTCTTGGATTAATTGTTAGTACAGAAAAAAATTTATAATATTAAAGAGCTTCAATAGATATTGATAGATGGGGAGAGATATTTAAAAATTATAAAGGTTAAACCAGCAGCGTGAATTCGGCATTAATATATAAAGAGGGCCAAATAACTGTAAATGAAGAAGACGCTGTCATGAGCACTAAAAGAATATTAAAGAATAGCTAATACACAGTCCACATATAAAGCCAACATAAAGGGGCCTCCGATAGCTATGAGCCAGAAGGATACCTCATAAATTATATAATCAAACAAGAGCTGAATTTAATAATTTGATTGCAACAGGCGTGTTAATAAGAACTACTTCCGCCTGGTCGTTTCCTGTCTCAGTCATCGAAAAAAGTAACAATCGAGTGAGGTTAATATCAGACTTCCGTGAATTAAATAAAAGGGCTCAACCGGAACCTTACGGTCTTCCAACTTTGCAAGATGCAATATTCTCCTTGCAAGGTTGCAACATTACAGCAAGATTGACATGACACAGGCCTTCTATGGAATTCCATTACATGAAGACAGCATAAAGTACTTTACCATCACCAGTAATCGGAAACTTTAGTTATTCCTGTTTGCCCATGGGTTATCAATCGTCACCCTTTATATTTCAACGATTCGTCAACATCCTCCTTCAGGATTTAAATAATACTCAAGTGTATATGGATGACGTTTTAGTGTATACTAAGACCGAAGAGGAACACAAGATTGTCCTTGAAAAGGTATTTAAGCGTCTCCAGTACTTATATATTAGCCTAAACCCTTCTAAATGTCAGATAGGAGAGAGTGAAATCAATTACTTGGGCTACACTATCAGTGCGGATAGAGTCCGGCCTAATTATGATAAAATAAAAGAAATCCTCGAGGTACCAAACCCTAAAACAATAAGAGATTTAAGAGCCTTTTTAGGCCAACTTGGGTTTTACCGCAATACTTTAGTATGCTGGGCGGATATAATAGCTCCATTAAATTTATATCTACGTGGTAAACCGTACTCTAGGAGAAGAATAGTATGGAATGAAGCCGCAGATAAAGCTTTTGAAAACGCAAAGAAAGCCATTCAACATGCTTCCACCTTAGCATATCCTAGTATGGCGGGGCAAATAAAGATCATAGTGCATGCCACTCAAGTGGCAATTGCAAGCGCAATATTATCAAATGATAAGGAAAGTTGACCTATCGCATTTTATAGCAGTGTTTTATCTCGGACTGAACAAAAATATGATTATGCTAATAAATTACTGGTGTGCTTGAATAAAGTTCTTTTAAAATACGGGTATCTCATTGTAGGCCGAAATTTGCAATAGAAACTACTTCAAGAGAATTGATAACCCGAAATAATCGAATCAATCATTCTAAAAATCAAAATGTCCGTGAGATCCGGCAGTTGAATTTTATTAGCTTATTCAAACCAACATGGCATATAATCACTTCCAAAAATAACCCCTTAGCCGTATGTCTTATAGAAAATGAAATAATTGCAAGTAAAGATGCTTGTAATAATGAAGAAGGGGTGTGGCTTCAAAATCTCTCCGCCGATAGCAGCACGCGAGATTTGCAAAAAGAGAAAGGGATTTATTCCTCAAACAGAATCTCAACCAATCAGAGCGCTGAACACCGACACGAAATGAATGAACTTGAAAGTGGGACTTTAAACGCTATTTGGAATGTTCCTTTGCCAGATGCGCTAAAAGACTGGTCCCACAGGAATTTAAACGGAGAGACCGCACGCGTCAAAACAACAACTATGAAAGAAAGGATTCAGTCAGTCTCTTTAAAAACATCTGACCCACATTCCACAAATTCTACACATTCTTGCGATGAAAAAATCACAAATATGGATAAATTACCTCTCTCCATTGATAAGCGGATAGTTATAGAGAATAAATTTTTAGATGAATATAAAACTCCAAGTGTATACAACGAAGCTGTGTGTAAGATAAACTGAAAGATAAAAAGAACGGAAGGAATTAACAATAAGGAGAGAAGCATACAAAAATCCGGTAAATTTATGTCCACAAGACATAGCTGCGCCAAGTTTATAAAGCCGAAATATATTATAAAGCTTTATTAATGATTAAATCAACAAACTGATAAAAATACTATTCGTACTGCAAAAATCCATTATATTAGATAAACTAAAAGCTCTCTAACATTAATATTACTAGATAAGTGACAAAAGTTTTTCTTTTGGTATCAAAAGAGAAATCAATATATATGTGAGCATATCTCTGTGCGATCTAATAAAGCCCCAGGATCTTACGCCCAAATGAAACTATCTGCGACATCTTTGTAACTATAAATTAGCACACATCTCCAGGGACACGCCGGAGATCAAATCGTGACGACTGTCCCACTTAAAGCTGATTGTTGTCTTCCAAAGGCATGCAGTGAGAAAACGCCGTAAAGAATATTGGAGAGAAGCTAAGAGAGAAGGTGAAACGAATGTCGAAATAATAAACCGAAGAAGGAAAATGAAACTCCATCTATGGAAAAAATAGAGAAGTCAGTTATAAGTTGCAGACAATGAATGCAGATATACTTAAGTTACCATCCTGTCGGTGTTATAAGTATTTATTTACCTTGATAGATAGGTACTCCCATTATGTGTGGGCCTATCCCTTAAAGGATATCACCAAAGAGACAATTGTTAAAACATTAATAAACCAGCTAATTCCGATGTGTGGAGTTCCCACCAACCTCATCACAGATAAAGGTGGAAATTTCACATCACATTTATTTGAAAGGGTGTGTAAACTGTTAGGAATAATGCACACCACAACCGCAAGCTACGCCCCATTCTCGAACAGCAAAGTGGAGGTAACCCATAAGATGATTCTAACCAGTTTAAGAACCATGCTAGCTGAACCAGGCATGGAGAGTCAAGGGTGGTTAGATGTTTTACCATTCGTCTTGTTCGCACTTCGGCTCGCCCCGATCTCAGAATCAGGCATCTGCCCCCAGTAAATTATGTTCGGGCAAGATAATAAACATTCCTGACGGCTTGGGATAGACCCTTCCTCTCCCCAGACCGGACCAAAAACCTATGATAATTATATTGAAAACTGGCAGGACTCATAGCCAAACCGCTCTCCAAAGAACTAAACTTAAGAAAACAGAAGTGTGTTCCGTTCCCCGGAAATTTAAATGATGCAAGAATATCTCCTGGTAAAGCAGTCAACAGTAACACATCGTGGTAATGCTCTCTCCAAATGATTCCACGGGACCCTTATAAAATCGTAAAGATCACAACAACAATTGCTCATATTATAAGGGGGATAGGGTGGTGGTTGAAAATCTAAGAAATGTCAAAATTTTCTATAATCCACCTGAACGCAAGAAAAACGCGGAATAGAAGAAGTAGAGAAAAAGAAATGAGGAACCGAGGTAAAATAGCTCTTGAGGAAAATAAGAGATTAAAGACGTTGTTATGGTAATTAATACGACAGATACCAAAAGTGTTAAAAATGGTATTAAATATACATATTGTAAGTTCTTTCCCTTACTCAAGTAGTATTTTCACCTGTTCTTCTTTTACGATATTTTTTTTTCAATGTATCCAATAATAGGGTGAAAAGTATCTCTGTGAAGTCGGAACTAGGGGCCTCACCCCTATTTCCGAAGCAGAGATCCTTTTTGCACTCGAAAGGGGGTCACCAGTTCTAAGGTGAAATTACGATAGGGAATCTCTGTGAGACAATAGCATGCCATGTCTTAGAGTGTATGCATCTCTGTAAGGGGCTATTGCAAGTTCCTCGTGCATATCACTTTGAATTAAATGGTGGTCTGCTTTCAATAACTTCTATAATGTTACTTTATTTGAAATTCAAAATTGTTTTGGCGCCTTCTCCCTTCCCCAAATGGGAAGGAAGTGCCAAACAACGGAAAGGGCTCTGAATTGGTGCCTTGGGTCCAGGATAAGGTACGCCATCAAATCACCCTCGAGAGTCTTGTAGTGAACCTCATAGCGTGATGCCCTACAAAAGTTGTTAGATTTAACCAAAGGCCGGAAGGTCAATTCAGGATAGGGAATTAGTGCTGTATCTTATTAGTTAGTCTGTGTAATTCATAATAGTGCTAACGCTGATATATGCCCATCAATTACTTATCCATTGTTTTAATGAAAATCATCTTTGCCCTTGGTCATCTATCTATTTCACAATAAAGCAACTACGGAGGAAAGTGCTCTAATTATCCCCTTTGCTATGAATGTCGAAGTGATTTCGGCCTATATATATATTATATTATATATTATATTTATATTATATATAATATATATAATAATATATATCTATTATATATATATATATATGTTAATAATATATATTAATTATTAAAGAAGTGCATGGATGATTAAAATTCTTCAGGTACACTAATATTAATTTTTAATTTTTTTGTCAAGTAAATAGGCCAGTTTTTGCCATTTTTCTTGTAGGCACACACACTCCTATAGCTTAATGGAATATTTATTATAGGTACCAATGTTTCATAAAAAGAAATAAGGTTATTAATTGTCTGTGGTTATGTGCTTGTACTGTTGCAGAACACAACATCTGAAAATGTGCAATAATTTTTTTGTGTGTTTTTTGTTTTGTTAATCTATAATTGTTGATCTTTTTTTTATTAATTAATATTTAAAAATATCATTATCTCACTATAAATGATTGCTAACGCTTATTTAACATATTTTTATTGTATTAAATAATATTAAAAACCTCTTTCCAAAAAAAAAAATTACTTTAAATTAAAAACAAAA
>JABUQX010090347.1:0-5000 GCA_015478945.1 Trachelipus rathkii | reverse complement strand
TGGCCCAGGAGGTCTATAAAATGCCAATATTCTATATGATTTATTGTACAAAAGGATATCTACCCACACCGATTCATTATCATGATTAGTTTTAAAGTCAAGTCATTAATACAGATGAAATATTGCCTTTTTTTTAAACATTAAAAGGCGCCTCACCACCACCCTTCTTTCCTCTACGCTGGTATAAATAAAGTGAATATCGTCTATTTAATATTAATTGCTACCAGGGTGCAGGACGGGACCCAACTCAAATGCACCCACCAACCTCTTTCCCAACCTCCGACTTAATGAAGAGATTTTACAATGGATTATTATTTTTTTGCACTAGTATTGAAAATTCAAATATAGGAAGGTTGTGCATGAAAAAACATCAATTTTTTTCTGCCTTTTCTGCTGAGAGTCCGTTTTTTCTCTTTTTATCAGATATTAGCCCAGCATAGCTAAATACTCTCTCACTTGTAACACTAGTTGGAGAACAGCCCAAGTATTTCCTTGGCAAGCTTTACTTAAGCGGTGTGTAAACATTTTGCTTCAACTTTCCACCAAAACTGATAGGATCTAATTGCATATATTAGTTTTTCTTGGTGATAGTTTTCAATCATTTGCATTACATCCTTTTGGTATGCGTGTGTTTCTTTATCAACTACTGGACTGTAGAAAATTCTTCCAGTGAATCTGTTATTGATTTCCTTCTTCGAAGGTGTTGGTTCTGTAGATTTCCGTTTTTTTTTCTTTTAATGGTGGCGAATTAATGACTGTTCGGATTGAAGTTTTTCAACTGCAACACCAAGTTACCGATTTAACTTGTTCTAAATATTGTTGTTACAAAAAAACTTGCCTTAATAACGGGTATCTAAGTAAAATAGTATGAAGGTCAATTATTTCACAGAATCAATGCGTTTTTCTACAACTCTAGTTTTATTACATCTTTCATTCCCTTTAAACCGTCATCATTTGCATTTGAAGATGGTTCAAATGCTTCCTAGCGTTGAGATTAAGGTATTACATCGGAGACAGAAACTGAGAGCGCTGAGTTTTTTTTTTTGGCATCCCTAATCTCATATGACTCTGCTGACTCAAATTATTATAAACTTCATGCTGTGAAATCATGAGGTCATCATTACACAGTTAAGTCGAGTCCCATGTCTCTCATTGAGTTTGCTTTCAACTTATCTTAAGTTATTTTTATTATAAATTCCTTTTATCAAAAAAAAAAAAAATATAAATATCCACGCAACATCCGCAGGGCAAAGCTCTGATGCGGATGCGGATCTTTAAATATGTGCGGATGCGGATGTTTACCCTGCATCACTATACACACGCGTTCAGTAGACGAACTGAACTCCCTTTCACTTATTTTGATTGATATTTGTCGAGAGTTGCTGCTATATTTTAAACCTGGTACTTTTTATTTCTTGCTCGTTTAAATCTTGAACTATTGGTTAAATACAGAAATGTCACTATTTCATTGTAATCTATTTCTGAAGTCTCAACTCTGATCTCATTGACATCATCAACACTTTCTGTTAACCAAAAAACCCAGATGACGCAATTTTGTAAATATTTTCATTTACAAATGCTAATTTGTAAATACATCAAAATTACTGCTATTTAGTTCGCATTGTTTCAAATGTATTTGGAGCTCCTCATTCGCTCTTCTCTTTCTTTATTCTTTTCGTGACAGTTTTACTTTCTTCTTTCCTTGACAGCTAAAGTTCTGTCTACTTCAATCATACATCCTGAATGGTCACTGTTCTCTTTGTTTTCAATTTGTTTTCACAAAAAGAATTGTTTATCTTAATTTTTATTTTCCAAAGGCATTTTTAGCTGCTTATCAACAGGCTCGTGCGCCCCTGCCCTCCCCCCCCCCCCCGTGATTCAATCACTTTTCTTCCTTTTTAAATATTTTCGTATATATTTCTAAAGTAGAAACTGGCCCACAAATCGAAAAGTTTTCCAATCTTTTCAGGAACTTTATTAGGACTTTGTGATGGTATTCTTGTTTTTTTTTTAGTATAAAGTAGTTCTTCTGTAACCGTAATGCAACTTTCGGAAGCATCGAGACTACGGAGTCTCATATTATAAAAAAAAATACTAAAAATGTTTCTAAGGGATGGCAACTTACTACCAGTAATTTCATGTTTTAAAGGACCAATTAGGTAAACTTCTCTACAAAACTGCACATTATTTGAAATAAAATTCATTAAATATACAACAAAAATAACTTGCTTCGTGTTTAAATCATAATTTGCACCACATATTAACAACAAAGTTAGTAATACTTCTTCTTTGGTTCTCCTGGTAAGCTTAATGTATATTGATAACTCCTATTATAATTTTTAAAAAAAGTTTTTCAGCGTCTAGAGATTACTAAAACTTCATAATATTTAAAGTACCCCATCAATTATATATCAAAAATTTCAATAGATTTAAGTACCTTCTTTTCCCATAATATATCTACCCTTCTTAACGAAAATTGCCGAAAGATGTCACTGCTTTTAATATTCTGAAAGTTAAGATTATACTGAAAAGTGACCCTGCATTTAAAATAACATGTTGGTGGAACCAAGAATATGAGGGTTTTATTATCGATTGCCTAGTTCCCTATTAAGCTAGATTCCATAAGCCATCAATGAGTCCATGGTCATTGCGAAGCGGATAACACCTACTGCGTACATATGGAGTCTCGCTGAGCGTGAATTCCAACAACGATATATTTCAAATATTCGATATATCGAAAAAATTCGATATTTTTTTGGCTTCGATATAATATCGAATATTTTAGTGCGATATATTTCTTAGGTCCGATAATAATATCGTTTATTTCCATATTATAATCTTAATTTTCTATAAATATCGTAAAATCCGATATAATCTTTTTAAAAAAAAAATTTTTTAATAGGAGTAACAAAATAATTCTAAAATCTTCTATATTATATCCTACCCTCTCTCGACACCCTGTAATGTTATATGAAACTTTCTCTTTTTTCACCATATGTTCGTTCTTCACGTTCACCGCCCCCAATGTCGGTTATTCCATAAAATTAAAATTCTACGAAAAATTGACTGAGGAATTTTTTTCAGATTCTTCTTTCGTATCTACATATTCGGGCCATCTCCATAAAATCAGTGAGAGAGGTGGCAGTGTATAGCACTATAGAGCACATTACCACATAAAGGCAAATTGTCTTAATTCTGAGTATTTCCCACTAATCACTCATTTCTATCCAGTTCAATTCATGATGGTCCAAGACCTGCAGTCCATCGAGTCAGCCTGATGCTGAATTTACGGTTGATACGCCTCTTATGGAGTGTGAATTCAGTGTTCAGTTGTAGGACGAAGATATATACCCTTGCAGAAATTAAAATTCACGGTAGCAGGACTCAACTGTGAGCAGTCGTTTAACCCATTAACATCACCGATAACGTATCTAAGTTTAATCAGAACTACTGGCGATTATCATTTGTTTTTCTAAATAATGTAAGTTAATCTAATATTAACTGATTTTATAAATAATGGCCATTACTAAAGTTAGTATTTTGGGGTAACATCACTAAAGCTTATTCTGCGTTTATGATATGATATAATAGTTCCGGAAAACGACAATATATGACGTTTTAATAGGTATGACAATAATATAATACTAAATTAAAATTAGATTTTCTTACGATCCCAGACTTCCAGAGACGTCCAAGTATCAGTTGTCTACCATCCAATTTTATAAAATTATTATTTCGTTGTCGGCTATAAATATTGATGATGTAGTGACACAGAAATGGCTATGAAATGCTTCACTAGCTCATTAATAATCTTAATAGCGGCTCTATAAGCACCACTGCCAATAAAATAAAAAGGTGGATTTTTTTATGTTACTTTGTTTATTTTCTAGTGAAAACGGATTTATCTTATTTTAATTTATCACTCTGTCCACAAAAAAGTCTAACAAAACACCCCCAGTTCCTAAAGATCCAACATAAACGCTTTCTAGCACAACTTCAGTCTTCATCCTCTTGGAGTTGGAAACTTTGGATAAAGGGTTTCGAGGAGTGAAAGATAAAGATCCTACTTTTCCATTTCTACCACTTTTTTCTTCTGTACATACGCCTGCTTCATATTTATAAATTTTAAATGACCTTTCTTCACTATTCTCCCTCTTCTCTCTACTTCTTCTCTTTCACGTCCAAACTCATCATCATTGCTACTGCTCACATATACTACTCTCTTACTCCTCTATAATATCTATCTCTACTTACTATATCTCTACTCTCTCCATCATCTACTCTCCATACTACTCTCTCTCATATATATATATATCTCATACTGATATATGCTGCCTGATACCAAATATTAATAACTTAATTCATATATTATATATATATACTATATACTCTACATCTCTCTCTCTCACTATATTTACTTATGATTGATAGCTAGCAATAATGGTAGTTTCTCTTAAATTCTGTGAAGTTAATATTGGATTACTACTTATTACACTTATACTCTCTGAATAGTTTTACAGCCTGGGAGGAATATTATATTACCATATATATTATTCCAAACAAAAAAATTATATTCTTATATATATATATATCACAGAGAACCTTCTGGAAAATAGGCATTAAAATTTTAAAAGTTTAATTAAATTGTTATGATAAATATTATATTTTATTGGACTAATGTTACTATAAGGCCACACGGATACAGTGGAGATTGTTCGGTATATATTATATTTATGATACTTTCGTATCTTATTCTCATTAGTCTTATTATATTTTATATATATATATTATATTATTATATTTATTATACTTATATATATATTTTTATAATATATATATTATATATTATATTATATATATTTTTATTTATTATATTTATTTCATATAATATATTATTATATATATATATATATCTATATATATATATATATATATATTTTATATATATATATAATATATATTAAATATTTATTATTATATATCTATAATTAATATTTATA
>JABUQX010090346.1:20000-22500 GCA_015478945.1 Trachelipus rathkii | reverse complement strand
ACCTTTCTCCACAAGCATCTTCATCGTGAATACTTGATCCACACACCCCCTTCCCACCCTAAATCCTCCTTGTTCTTCCCCCAATCTCTCCTCCGTTAAATCTCTCACCCTCTCAATTAGTATTCTCCCATACACTTTCCCTACTACACTCAAAAGACAAATACCTCTATAATTCCCACACTCCATCCTATCCCCTTTCCCTTTATACAGGGGAACCAAACAACCATCCTCCCAATCCTGTGGAACCTCTCCCCTCCTCCAACATAAATTATATAACCTATACAGCCATTCCTCCACCCCTCTGCCTCCCATCTGTAACATTTCCATACTCACACCATCTAGACCTGTGGACTTTCCTTTTTTTCCTTTAGTTAACGCCCTAATAATTTCATCCATTTGTATTTCCAAAACCCCTTCCTGCCCCACTTCCCCCCCCCCACCCTCACCTCTTGTAAATCATCCTCATCTCTCCCACCCATTTCATTCAATAATCCTCTAAAATATTCCCCCCATCTTTTCCTCACCTTATCCTCCCCTCCTATCCATTCCCCTTCCTCTCCCTTAACCCTCTCCCCTAACCCCTCCATCTTCTTCCTTTTTTTATTTACTTCTTTCCAGAATATCTTGCTCCCCGTTTCAAAATTTTCTGTCACTTTTCTACACCATTCATTATTTGCATTTCTCTTCGCCCTCTCCACCGCCCTCTTTGCTGCCACTCTAACCCTTCTATATTCCTCCCAGCTTTCCCTTCTCCTATTCCCCAACCATTTCACATAAACCTCTTTTTTCTTTTTCACCAACTCTTTCACCTCCTCACTCCACCATTCACTTCCTTTCCTTCTACTTGCTCCCACCTTTTTTACTCCACATATCCTTCTGGCCTCTTCACAAATTGTCTCTTTAAATCTCATCCACTCCTCCTCCACTTCCCTAATTTCCGTCCCTCTCACGTCCCTCCACTTATCCTCCATACCCCTCATAAACTCCCTCCTACACATTGCCTCATCTAATTTTTCCACCTTTATGACTTCTATTCTCCTCTTATTTTCTCTTTCCCTAACCGTTACCTCTCCCCCTACCCTTAATCTAGCAACCACCAAATAGTGATCAGATAACCCACTACCTGCCCCTCTGAATACATTTACATCTAGTAATCTGCCCCTATCCTTTCTATTTATACACACATAATCCAATATCGCCCTCCCCCCGTTATCTCACTCTTCCATGTATACTTATGATTTTCACTTTTCTTGAACCAAGTATTCCCAATTATCATTCTTCTATCAACACACAATTCTAACAGACTTTCTCCATTATCATTCCTTTCCCCTACCCCAAATGGACCTATAATTCTCCCCATCTCCTCTCTTCCCACTCCTGCATTCAAATCTCCTAATAAACAAATTTTATCATTTACCCCGAAACTTTCCCAACATTCATTCAACTCACTCCAAAATCTTTCTCTCTCCTCCTCCCTCGCTCCATTTACTGGTGCATACGCGCATATAAAAACCCACATTTCCCCCCCAAATTTCATTTTAACCCACATTATTCTCGAACTCACCTATTTGCACATTTTTACCTTACCCCACAACTCTTTTCTCATAACTATTCCTACCCCTTCCCTCGCCCTCACTCTCTCGTTCACCCCCGAAATCATACCCTTAAATTTTCCAAAGTCCATCTCCTTCTATCCTTTCAGCTTTGTTTCTGTCAACCCTAGCATATCCAACCTTTTTTCTTCGAACATTAAGCCCACTTCTTCCCTTTTCAAATCCTCATTTATCCCTCTCACATTCATACAACCCACTCGAATCTAATCTCTTTTACCCATCCTAGCTCTTTACTCCCCCTTACTCCCTTTTATCCTGACCCTCTTATTCACCACTCTACTTTCCACTATTCCCACACTTGATTCGGCTGCACGTTTACCGGGATCCCACAACCTGAGGCACTTCCCAATACCTCAAGCTCCAAACCCCGCTCAAACAACCACACCCTAAAAAAAAATCCTAAATCTATATTCTAAAACTAATTCACAATTTATAGATAAAACTTAAATTAACACTTATGTTGTTTACGAAATTAATACTTTGATGTATATTCTTCCTACTATTGAAGACACTCCTCTTCTTCTCAGCTTTCGAATCTATTCCTATAGGAAAAATCAGAAGGATCATTGATGTCAACTCTTTCTGTCTTGAAGATACTCTTCCAGAGTACCTTTGCTTTTTTATATACTTAATTCTTTCTTGCTTGATATTTTATTCTATCCTGCTGTTGATTCGCAACACTAGTATTTTAATTTTATTTGAATTATTATAATAAGTTGTACTCTAAAGCCTTGAGGAGATCTTTTTCACGTAAATACAAAGTAGAAAGCCTCAGTAAATTTCTTTCCTGATGATGATTTGTAGTAACACTTGTATTTAAATTATATATTAGAATCACCTCAGTTACTTTTACTAAGTTGCACTTGAAATCCTTGAGATCCTTGAAT
>JABUQX010090346.1:12500-15000 GCA_015478945.1 Trachelipus rathkii | reverse complement strand
TCGGTTTTTCAGGCTTGACGTGACAAGGATGGGATTCCAAGACCTGCGAGACCGTTTTCGGAGGCTCTTGAGCTCGTGAACGGCAGGAAATTCCAAGCCATGTCGGCATTTGACTCGGAAATTTCCATTACTTCGTTATATTTTGACGCTAGATATTTCAAAATTTAGGTTTCTAAGGTCGGAAGGTCGGTGAGACCGTTTATGAGGTCAGGATGACCGTTTTCTAAGTTTTGTAGCCTGAATTTAGTGAATTTAGGCCCCTTAAGGTTTTTTTTTTAGTTTCTGGAATGTTTTAAATGATAGCTAGACCATTTCTGATGATTCCAATCGATTAATCGAGGTCTTTTACACCAAATCGATATTCAAATCGTCTTTCTACGTGGTCTGGAAAGCGTATTGCAATACGATGGCATTGTAGTAATGTACAGAAAGATCAGGCTTACCAATCAGATAGCAGTATTTCCCTGACGTCATTAAGCTCAGCCCCTTTTTTCCACTCAATTTAGGAGACTTAGAGACATCGTATCCCCACCAAACTTGCCACCCCAACAACTGGTAGTGTCACCTTGATTGAGCTCTGGTTTCAAGCCACTACGCCCCTCCAAGGGGGTGCTGAACCGCTCCAAGTAGTAAATGGCTGTAGGTAGATGGAAAATAAATAGCCGACAGAACTAGGCTAAGGAATCGGAATTAGAGAAAGGGACGGAGCCTGAGATAAATCATGTGCCAGAGCCGGAACTGGAGTTGAAATCTTAAAATATGCATGTAACAGACTGAGTAAGGTATCTTTACCCATGTTTACAAGAACGTAGAGTCAGATATTGAACGTTTCGGAACCTTCAAGGGTGTCTGTGAACCCAAGGAGGGTGCCCCAGACGAAAAGCACAGAGTGTGTAGCAGAGGAAGATGGAGAAAAGATGAAGAAGAAGAAGTCGGAGACTAAAAACGCTCATGTACCGGAGCCGGTTTGGTTGCGGTGATGAGTTGCCTATATTTTGCTAATTAGTCAATATTGGTGCTAATGTATATGTTCCTACATTCATAGAACTCGAATTTGATAGTTTCAAGTTCCTACGGGGTAACTGTGCCTGTTGCACAAAATATGAATCTTAGCACAAAAAGCTTATTAATTATATGACCACCCTCTGACTATCTGCCGTTCTGCCTAATTTAATCTATGCATACCTAACAGGACTAAACATTGTCTATCGTAACCAGACCTAATTTGGCTTGACATACTATCTTGGCTCATATAACTTATTAATTACGGCATCTCTCTCTCTCTCTCTCTCTCTCTCTCTCTCTCTCTCTCTCTCTTCCTCTCTCGTCTCTCTCTCTCTCCTCTCATCTCTCGTCTCTCTCTCTCTCTCAATCTCTCTCTCTCTCTCTCTCTCAGTCTCTCTCTCTACTCTTCTTCTCTCTCTCTCTCTCTCTCTCTCTCTCTCTCTCTCTCTCTCTCTCTCTCTCTCTCTCTCTCTCTCTCTCTCTCTCTCTCTAAATATCTCAAAATTCCACTTTTTCAGAAATTCAACCGCTTGAAATAGTGAAATATCGAGATTTTTTTTTCTACCTACCCGATCAACATCAAATTATCAGGCTTGTATAGTCGGGCGAGATACAGACCTTTTTTACTTATATATATTTTTTTTTGTATACTCCAAAATAACATTTTTTCTATAAATTTCCCATTTTTTTTTGAAATTTGTTCCAAGAACAAACTCAAAACTACTGCATATACAAGAAATAATCTAAATAAAAATTTGCATCTCTCCGACTAACAAATGTCCTGAAATTTTCATGCAGATCGGATATAAACAGAAAAAAATCCCAATTTTTCAATTTGAAAACCCAAAAATAAAGTAGGTTTTGAAAATCGACCATTGCTCAGATATGGGGCAAATAACAAAATTCCGCTAAAACACTTTTTAGTATAAGTTCATATTTGATATAATCAGTTTGAAGTCATTTCGAAAAAAATTGGCAGGAGGGAGAATAGACAATGTCAAAACATAGATGTTTGATAAAATTAATAGCAATGACTACAGACAACAGAAAACACTCGAAAACATTTTAGACGTCATAAAAGCTACAGTCTTGGCTATTTTATATCTTCAATGGCCTGATTGATATTTTGTCCATTTTTAGGGGGAGAATTGGGGCTTCAGCCCGAAGAAATAATTGGAACCAATCCTGAAGTAGAATATTTTCTTCTATTAATAAATATCGCCAACAGGATGGGCTAATAGTAATGAGCACCGATATTGCCAGCACTTTAACCTGAAATTCCTACGAGAATCGCTTAGTTGAATAATAACCCTTATGTTTACAATTATAATCTCCTAGATTTCATATACGTCCGATGACGCTTCTCGAAACAATAATATCTAATAATATTCCAATTTGACAACTTTTATCACAAATGAACGATTTGGTTCCATCAATTAAATTCACCTGTGAAACTCATAATATTAATAGCATTCCATTCCTTGCTTTATATATT
>JABUQX010090346.1:0-2500 GCA_015478945.1 Trachelipus rathkii | reverse complement strand
TTTTTTGTAACTTACCCCTTTGAAAAGGGAGCAAGTGCTATATATATGATATAATTTATTATTATATGTTATAGTATATTATATATATATATATATATATTATATTATATATATATATATAATATATATAGTATATATCATATATATATATATATATATATATTATATTTATATATATATATTATATATTATATACTATATATTATATATCATATAATAGCAATATATATATATATTATTATTATATATATCAATGGACCACAAGAGCCATTCGACCGAGATGTCCGAGCTCTGGGGTTTTGTGAAGGGTGATCATGCACCCCTATGTTCATTCTCAATAACTCTGGAATACCCGTATGGATTCACTATTTCAGTTTCCATTATATGTCAGGGTCTAATACTTGGTCATTGTTGCCGCAGAGATACGCAGATGTACACATATCTAACTAGTAATAAATAATATAGCCTTAGAAGCTGTTGTTTTTTTAACATTTTTTATAATAGTAATTGGCATATTTAGTTATGATATGTCGTTTGTGATCTACAAGTACCTTGTAATATTTTGGTGATTGGTAAACCGCATTATGCAGCTGACACGGTATACTGTAACGTATGTAGTTATTTCCAGTAATGAATGCTCGATATAAAATCAGCCTTAGGGGCTTGAGAGAGCGCAATGAGAATGTGACCAGGACAAGGAATGTCTTAGGTCTGTCCACTGTCTACCCGTTCTTCTTCTGTCAATCATCTGACACTGAACGGTGGTCTCTCTCTCATCACAGCTTCTAAAAACAACTTCCACATTTTCATCGTTTGTTGAGGGAGATTGGTCTTCCACATCGAGGTCGTCTTCATATTTTCTGCGCCGCTCTTTGAAAGAGCTTTGTGCCAACTTAATAAACATAGTTCCTTGTAGAGTGGCATCCCCATAAGCTTCCTTTAAGAAGCAATGTCCTCGTGGCAGACTTTTGTTAGCGGCTTTAGCGCATCAGAATTTGATAGCGTGCCCCGAGCTGGTTTAGGTCACTATTACTTCCTGGCATAGTGTCGCGCAAAAACTGAGTAACGCGGATAGAAACAACGGCCATACACAAAAGATGTAAGTGCAAAACTAAGACGAGATTCAAGAACACACGCACATAACACATAAAGCAGATGTAGTTGCAAGACTAACGTTTATAATCTGGATTAAATCTGGTATGGATATGTAGCCTAGGTAACTAGCTCCCACTCGTATACGTTACGGAGGAGATACATTGCTCAGTCGTTCATGGGATATTCAGTAAAACTTTTACTTTGGGAAAAATATCAAGAAGTATATATGAATAGTATATCAAAATTACTATCAACACATTTAAAAATAAATCTTATCATGGAAATATTATATCATCTAGAAATTAGTCAAAATCAGTTGGGGTGCTTACATTTAGCCTCCATGATAGTGGAAACTTTTAGTTGATCCTGTTTTCAATTCTGACCAAAGTTTTAGATTACATATAATTTTCATTTCTACAATTCATTTCCCATATCAATTCAAGATTATGTTGAAATCCACGCTAGGGGGGGGGCATTAACAATACCATTCTCATTCCAACGAGTTATGTCAAAAAACTCCGCTTCTATTGGGAAGATGGTTACGGAGATATGTCTCACCTTAACAACAGCTTCAAGCTTTCTTTTCGGCTAGATGTTGTCAAACTTTAGGATCTTAAGTTTTGCTTCTTTTTTCAGTAATGATACGCATATCAAAAGAATTGCTAGTGTTCAAACTTAGGTCTTGAGGTGCATCAGCATAAAAAACCCGTTATGATTAACAAATGACCAATGGTTAAACAGAACTCCACAAATTATACCTTAATAACAATTTCCTTGCAATCTTCTCTCGTGATGATACTCCCAAAAATGCTAA
Source organism: Trachelipus rathkii (assembly GCA_015478945.1). Lineage (NCBI taxonomy): Eukaryota > Metazoa > Arthropoda > Malacostraca > Isopoda > Trachelipodidae > Trachelipus > Trachelipus rathkii. Next base: position 591 of record JABUQX010090346.1, on the reverse strand, counting down.
CTTAACTCTTTGAATATCGTACGAAAATATTTTTCTTGTTATTTCAATGATAAGTACTTTTTGTTTAATGCTAAATACTTATCGGTATCTATGAACTTTTTTATACGTATTTATACAGTTTATCTTTGAATATTTGTTTTTTAACTATAAGCTTGATTTACGATAAGCCTACTCGCTTCTCAGTTCGAATATACGCTTGCGCAAGCAAGAAACACACCAACTCAATATTTAAATAACTTAAGTAAATTACTCCCACAAGTTACTCCCAAATATAAATCACCACTTGTTTTCACTGCAATGTACTCTTTATTACTTCCTATACTGATTATTTTTGAATACTGAAAATGTATAAACAGAAAATTAATGTATAAAACAATAGATACGACGACAACATTTAAACCGAACTTGGTCCTCACCGGGCATTAGGCTCAATAACTTCCGCAAATTACGCAATTATAAGCATTTTCTGGACTCAATTCTTCTAATCACACAATCAAAATAAAATCTGGTTACCCAATTGAAAAAGCAAACAAAAAATAGACAATGCATATCTTTCTCTCTCTCTCTGCCCCATTCCTCTTTATATTCTCC
>JABUQX010090345.1:0-20000 GCA_015478945.1 Trachelipus rathkii | reverse complement strand
TGTTCCTTTGCCTGAAGAGGTCTCCCTGATGGAGACGAAAGCTCGCAATTATGTTAACTTTTTTTAATTATTTTTTAATTATTTTTGTGAAGAATCTGTTTTTTAATCAATATGTGTCTTTTTGTGTTTGTGTGTAACTAAATAAATGGAAAAATTTTAATCCAAGGGCTTTCCTTTCTATATAAATTAAATACTGCGTTAAAGTAGTTTATCTTCATATATATATATATATATATATATATATATATATATATATATATATATATATATATATATATATATATATATATATATATATATATATATATATATATATATATATATATATATATATATAATAAAAATATTAAATATATTTTATATATATATATATATATATATATATATATATATATATATATATATATATATATATATATATTATATATATATATATATATATATATATAATATATATATATATATCAATATATATATATATATATTATATATATATATATATATATATTCTTCTCCTTTATCTTCTCTTTTCTCCAGATTGGGGTGAGGTTTTCAAAATATACCGGAAAGAGGTAAGCTATCAGAAGAACATGACGTAAGTGAGATCCCACCGCAGCCAAAAATTCCACCCTATATAGGGTTTCATAAAACCACGACAGACCCTCCTGTTGTATCTCGTCTTTGTAGGGTTACTCCTCTGGGCCAGGCCCCCACAACCATTCCACCTCAGAAAACCCCGCTAATCACTCCTATTATGCACATTTCTTCTCGCAACTACCAAACTTACATTCTTTTCCTTCAGACATTCCTTTAGCGACTCGATCCACTTATTCTTCAGTCTCCCAGCCGGTCGATTCTCAACATACTCACTACTATACACTATACTACTACACATCCGCTTAAAATCAAACGACTATCATCCATCCTTTTCATACGACCAAATTATCTTAGTACACTCTCATTTATTCTCTTATTTTATCAATTCTTCTCACAAATAACACACCTAACCTAAGATTATCCATCTGAACGGTTGCACCTTAGATCTATACAGGCTTATTCCACACCATAGTTTCACTATTAAACATTAACACCGGTAACAACATACCCTCATGCAGAGTCCTATTGCACTCAAGACTTACTCCCTTGGCATTCACCAAGGATTTAATTGCACCAGCTACCTTCCAAATAATTCACAACTTTACTACTATACACTCTGCATCATCTGTTCCCTTTTCATCCAACATATAGCCTAAATATTTATTCGGATACTTGTTCCAATTGTTCACTATCCAACAGTTTTCACGCAACAGACTATCTTCAACGACTGCCTACATTTCAAACCCCCTCCTTTTACAGACCTTGAGAAACAACTCTACCAATCCTCTCAAACTTTCTTCAGATTCGCCACACAAAAACAAATCATCAGCTTACAATAAGCAGGCCACTCTTCACTCTTTCATTTTAACACCTTTCCTTGCTACCCCTACCTCTAATTCTTTCATCACCTCATCCATATACAAATTAATTAGCCATGGAGACATAACACACCTGTGCTTCACTCCATTATTCTTGATATTAAACCATTCATTCTCCACTCCATTTATTCTTACTTACCTTTTACTATCGATATGCATACTTTTGATTCCATTCAGAAGCCTACCACCAACACCATATATCACTAACACCTGCCACAAAGCTTTCATATTAATCCTTCCAAACACCTGTTGCAAGTTCATAAAATCTAAATACAAACTATTTTTCTTCCCTCTCCTTTTCTCAATCGTTCCAATGTGAAAAATTGATCTTAACATCCTCTACCACTTCTAAATGCACCTTATTCTTCGCCAGTCAGACCCTCAGTCATTCGAAGCACTGTATCGCCTCTTGATTACTGCCATTGATATGCAGATTTTCGAAGTGTTCCCTCCACACTCTCCTCACATCCATTTCATCAGTCACGAAAGTACCATCTTTAATCATTATTCTACAAAGATTCATCTTCCTCTCTTTTTTAACCTTTCGTGCTTCCTTCCAGAAGAGCTTCCTATTTCCTTGTCAGTCCCCATTCATCCTCCCTCCAAACTGTTCATTTGCCTCTTTTTTCCTCCTACGTAGGCAAAGTTTAGTTTTCCATTTTTCCTCCTTATATATTTCCATACACCTTTCTTTCGAGACCTCATCATTAGCTTTTAGCACAATCAACCACGCCACTTTTTTTTACTTTTAACCGCTTGCATAACCTCTTCATTCTAACACTTACTACTGACATTCTTACTTCCTACTTTAGCACTCGCACATACGTCTCTTGCACTACCAACAAAGGATTCCTATTATCTTCGTCCATATTTATCAGATTTGATTCAGCATTAACATTCAAAACATTCAAACTGATTTACTTGCGAGTCTCTTACATACTTATCCTTATTACCTTGCCTACTCACTTAACTGCTCACTCTTAATTCTACCCACTTCCTTCTGTTATCACCCTCCTCTCCACTCCCAAGCCCCCACTACAACATTAATTTACATAGAACAACATAATGCTACGATAATCCAATTCGACTCTCACACTTTTGAAAATTTTGAATTTTGATTTCCCTGACTTTCCCTGACCAAATCCCGAAATTTTCCCTGGACCAGCGTGTCCGTTACTTTTGGCGTATAAAATATACGATTACATCATTTATTGCAGCCTATTACTCCCAGTTCATACACTTAAATTATTTGAAAAATTTACTTTAGAAAACTGGTTTCATTCATCCATTGGATGAATTTTAAAAAATAATTTAATTTTTTTATGTAATTCAGCCTAACACTTCCCATAGCCGTCCAAACGCACTCTTTTTTTATTTCTTCCAAAATGTAAACAGTTTTATTTATACAAAAAGGAAATACATTAAAAGCTTAACATTAATGGACTAGGTGAATAACGTCCACTATGATCACAAAAGTTCTAAATGATTCCAAACTTTGAGAGGTTAACTTTTTTTTTCTCAAGCATCTGAATTTTTGATTTTATAGCGTCTTCTTACTTGTCCAAAGTTTCAGTTTTAAACATCTTCCTCGCTCTCAAGTATTATAAAAGGGATTCGTATGGAAATTTTCTTTTTTCAACCTTTTATTATCTTCTTCTTCCTTCTTGCGTTCTGTTTTGATCTCCTTTGCGTAAGCACATCCTAAATTTGGCAGCTCTTACAATTTTGATAAACATTTATTGAGTGATAGGGAACTTTATGAATACTTTCATGAGAAATTATAGCATTGTGCACTGTTTCCTTTGAAAATCAGATCTATGTATCTTTCAGATTCCCACTAAAATTGGCTTAATTATAGAAAACCCTCCTTCCACTATTCGCATTTCCATGCGAAAAATCAGCTCATAATTAATAAGTTTGCCACAATGTCACATAACATTGTATTCCCAGGTACGTATAGAAAAAAAACCAAATCAAGTTCTCTTAGAAAGACAAGCACCATTCAAAAAGTATCTTTGATTTTAATTCCAAGGGCTTAGAAGAGCTTTCACTGCAAAGTAGAGTGTATTGTTGTTTTGCTTTATCAGCAAAAAATAGGGAGCAAAGGAGCCATGGTTAATCACATATTACATTTCATCGGCCCCATTTTAAAAATTGAAGCTGACCGCACTATCGCGAAACATTAATTAAATGTCTTCCCGTATATCGCACACGAGTTTTAAAGACAATTTTATCATCCACCAGCCTATTAAATGCCCATAGTATTGCAGCATCCGTGTAACATCATCTTTAATGCAAAAATATTGCAAACTGATAGAAATGAATTTTGGGGGTGTTATTAATAGAACAACTCAGAGTACGTCATTACATCGGTGGAGTATGATTAGAAGTTGATTGAATGGAATGGCATAATTTTCAGGCACACACTTTCACTAATATTTGTATATTAGAACACATAACGCAAAAAGTTTTTCAGTGATGGTCTGTTAGGCAGAGTTTTGATTAAATTCAAATGAGTCCCCTCATTGAATGTGAAACTTCGCTTGTACGTCCCATTGTTAGATAGATCACACAAGTTCTTTTTAAATACTTCTTTTAAATACCTTGGAACTATCAGGTCCTTTAACCAACCCACCTGCATAAACTGTGGGTTTCAGTTACGTCCCAACCACTGGTCGATTAAAAGTTAGTTTTTTTGGGTGAAAGTCATTTTATCTACAATAAATAATAAATACCTTCAACTGCACAAAAATCCAAAAATCACTTCATCAAACCTCAAAATAAACACCCCAAAAAGTATAAATCCCTAAAAAGAAAAAGAATATTAAAATCTTAAATTAACGTCACCTAAGTCATACAGTCTTAAAACACATTCCATACACAATCACTCAATCGAAAGGATGAACCTGGAACAACCTCTACGAACAGAATAGGAAGAATAGTAGGTAATATTGAACTAAAAATAGAAGAAACAGGATAGAAGCGAGATTATGAATGTCAGTCCTCGGCCTATCCTTTCATTCAACTTCATCAAAATACATTCTTATTCCACAATTATACAGTAAGGAAAAAAAATATACAAAAGCGCATGGTCCATGAATCATTCTTCATATGTTTGAATTTTAAAATTTCCCTGACGTTTTTGAATTTCCCTGAACTTTCAGCATACTGAAAAACGTTCCCCTTGACTTTCCCTGCACCAAATTTTTTTTTTCCTGACTGTCGAAACAAGTTGGCATCCCAGTCCAAATCCCTTACTGATTTAACATTCCAAACACATACTTCAACACCTTTCTTTACAACACAAAATCAATCATACTTTTCACTTCAGTAACCATCTCACCTACACCAACTCTAGTATACTTATGTATACCTTGTGTTTAAAGAAAGTATTTACTTACACACATTACCTCTCTCATATATATATATATATATATATATATATACTACTAGTATGTCAGAATATATATACTTTATATAGATATATATATATAAGCATATAATATATATAAATATTATATACGTTTATATTAGATATTAATAAAGTATTCTTACTCCTAGATAAAATTTATTTGATAGACTGTATCTTATATATATATATATATAATATATATATATATAATTATATATATAAATATATATATATATATAATATTATTATATAATAAATATATATTATATATATATAATATAATATATATATATATAGAGTCATATATATATATATATATAATATATAAAATATATATAATTAATATATATATAATAATATATAATATAATCATAAGCATATATATATATGAGTTAGTTACATTTTTTCACCAGAGATATCGCTCAAAATAAAGTTAAAATTTTTTAATTTTTTAATCTTAGAGTAATGCAAAATAGTGAACTTTGGTTCCTGTTCGGTCTCATTTGAAATATATCTAAAGAGGGTTGTTCTTTTTAATATATAGGTAATAGTTTTATATCAGAATTCATTAAGATACATTTTACTCTCTTTTTTCCAACCCTATGTCTCATGTCTCAATGAAAAACTTGAATTTCCTGTCAAAAAAATGAAAAAAAAAAGCTACTATAGCTTTTATTATTTGTATTTGCGTTATAAGCTTTATTTTTTCTTCTTGTTTTAGAAAACTTCTTACAATGTTGCATTTCACTGAAACCTTGAAGTAGCTATATTAAGATTGCTTTTCATAACCTAAAAACCAATTTGAACCTACCATACTTTTTGAAGATTTAGAACTTTGTCCAAATTTATCCAAAGATGTTTTAAAAAATAGCATAGGTTCCCGTCAACATAAACTTTCCTTTTGAATATTATAAAAATATCATAAGAAAATTGACCTTTTATAAAGTTCCAAAATTCCTTTTGATTAAGCAATCTAGCTTACGCTAAATTATAAACAGTGCAAAAATAATTTACCATTAAGGTTTTGTTAGGCTTCGGCGATTATATCCCAAATTCTTCTTCAAATTTTACTTCCTGCCTTATTTACATAGGAATTTCTATGCTTGTGCTGGATTCTGATAACTTGTTTCCGCTCGTTTTCCTACAATCTAAGTTCTCCTTCAGTTTGTTGCTTAAATCCTGTATATCTTCTAACTTTAATTCAATTTTTGTAGGATTTCTTCTAAGCATTATATCTGATTACAAAACTAATATATATATATATATATATATACTATATTTATATATTGATTATATATATAATTATATATTATTATATATATATATATCATAATATATATATATATATATATATATTATACGGTATATATATATATTACCTATACATATATATAATATATATATATATATATATAATATATATATTATATATATATATATAGACTATAATATATACTATATATATATATATATACTAATATATATATCATATATATATATATATAATATATATATATTAGGGATGCTAGTCAGATATGGAATCGGTAAAATCAGTGAGTATCGGCCATTTCTTTTGGTATCGTATCCGGTATCGGTTAAAATGGCCCATACTTAGCCGATACTTCTTACTTTTCTGGCTGTTTGAAAACATTAGAGAAAACTTTAGATTAAATAATAAATTCAGTTTCGAATATATAGCTAGTACTAGATTATGTTTTTTTTTTCTTGTACTTCTTTTTAAACTAGATTTTTAGCGTTTTCTCAACTTGAGGTTTGAGACGTAACATTTACCTAGTTGAAATAAGCCATTATTATAATTTATACAATTTAGCTTTCCAATTTTTTAATACCAATAAATATTTTTTTCTTTTTTCGGAATATTTTTCGTGATTGTGTGTGAGTGCGCGAGTGTTTTTTAAACCTTTCTGGATTATTTCATATTTTTACAAATTTACTGTAAGTAGGGTTTTAGCGTTTTAAAATTTCAAAGTTTTAAATAGGCTTTGGCGTGCGAATTAATTTTTCCTTCATTTCTCCTTCTGTTGTGGTTTTGTTTTTTGTTTTTTTTTTTGTTTTTTTTAGCTGGGCATTGCCGCCTATGTAAACATAAATACTCCTATAACACGTCTCTTGAGAATCTCGAATCTCCATAACTCGATGTTCTGTGGACCCTTGAAATCTTTCTTCCGTCCGATACTACAATATCTTGTGCTTCTTCTAACTGCTTCTCCGTAACATAAAAGATTTTCATAGCTTTTTTGATACCTTACTACTTCTCACGAAACTTGTCATTCTTCTCATCCAAATACTGAGGTCACTTATTTAGGGGGATTTCAATGTACAGCAACACTGAATGGATGGGTTTCCTCTCATACTGACTGATTTTAGGGGCGGGAGGAAGCCGAATTATTCAGTATTCTCCAAGTTCTCAACCGATCTGAGCAATTTAATTTAAAGAACCTACACACATTCCGGATCGTCCAACCAATTTTTTTGAACACACTTGACCTATGGTTTCACCACTATCCTTTCTCTCTATAAAGTTAAAAGCACCACCTTCTCTCCTAGCGTAAATCTAACCCACAACCTCTATAATCTCTTTAATTTTAATACTTCTCTCCAACAGCTCCATCCTGCCCTTAGTGTATGGTTTCTTCCCGGCACTTTGATGGCCGATGGGGGGCAGAGTTGCTCTACGCTATATCTTATAATTGGAAGTGACTTCTGTTGACTCTGAAGACGCTTCAGCTGATAAGCCGATAAAGTGAGAGCTGTAATCGTTGATGGATGAGCAGGTTCATTTCTCTTTGACTAAACTTCTTTTTCTCTTAAAAACCCATGTTCAATCGTGGCCAGTTTTCTCTGGGCCATTCAGCGCTTACAGACAGTGCTTACGAGGATGTGGGAAAAAATTCCGTTCTCCTATCACTCTGCTAATTTTCATTCAGCTAGAAATCGTATGCAGGGATACTCTCGACCATCAGAGTGGACTTTCATTAAACGAAAGTGCGCTGACCTCCTTATGGCTCTCCTACTGACAATCTTTCTGAGCCTCTTGCCAAAAAACATCTCTAACAACTTCTGGTGAATTATCCTTCCCTCCTTTTCCTTATTCGCTCTGATGGCTTCTGTTCGCTACTACTCCCAAACCTGAAAAGGCCAATCTCTTCAGCCACCTATTTTCCTCTAACTCATCCCTGGACGATTCTGTCATCTCCTCTTCCTCCTCCTTCTTCCTCTATTAAGTGTCCTATGCCTTTACCTGTGATTACATTGATCGAGTACATGGGCTCCTGAAATCTAATGAACGTTAGGAAAGGCGGGTGGACGGATGGCATTCCTCCCCGGAGTGTTTGAGGAAGTGGTGTGCCATTGCTGTTCCCCGCCGCCCCTCGTTCAACTATATCTTCTATGCCCCAATTGCTAGACTTTCCTAGTGTGCGCAACGCGCGCATAATGTCCAAAACTATTCCGGAAAAAAAGGAAGCCGCTCTGACACTTCTAACTATCCCTATAGCTCTAACTGTATTCTATCTAAGATCTTTGAAACCCTTTTCAAATCTCATTTCTTTAGACCATCTGGAATTCCATTCCCTTCTTTCCGATCGCGAGTACGGCTTTCGGCACTCGAGATCTACTAGCGATATACTTTCCTATTTAACAGATTTTATGGTTTTCCGCTCAGGAACTACGGGCGAGACTTGCGTGGTGGCGCTTACATATCCAAAGCAATGCTGACCGGTATGGCAGGCGTCACTGCTCTCCAAGCGCCCCTCCTTTGGGTTTCCTTCTTCTCTTTGCTTACTTATAGTCTAGCTTTTCTTTCAAATCGCTCAATTACGGCCTTTGCTGGATGGGGCGATTTCTTCTTCCTTTTTCAGTCAATAGTTGTGTTCCTCAGGGTTTTCTGTATTACTCTCCTACTTTACTTCCGTGCTTTTCCATTAATGAATCTTCCTCACCTGCCACATCTAAAACTCTATCACTATATGACGATAACTCGACCCTTCATTCTTCAACTCATTTTCAATTCATGCTCCCTCTTTTATGCTATGCTAGAATTGCCTCTCGCTTGCTTAATCTTTCCGATTTCTATTCTCGCTTATCCGGATAGAATTTCCGGGTGGGGTGTCTCAACCTTGTGAAATTTAATTCTTTAAAAACCCAACCTCTTACAAATTTCTCCCTATTTTAAGACACCTCTAACTGTCCTATCTCTTGTCGAACGGTTCTCTCGTCCTCTCCTGGTGACAAAGTAAACATCCTTGGCCTTAACATAAAACAAAAACATGTCTTGGAAACCACTCACATCACAACGGTGCTAGGGTGCGCTCTCAAGAAACTAGCGCAATTCTGTTTTAGACTGCAGGACTTTTTTCCTCTTCTCAGTTACTCCAGCTATACAAGGGTTTCATCCGCCCTTTTATGAAGTACTGCTCTCATATCTGCGGGAAGCTTCTGGTTTCATCCGGCTTTTGGATAGAGTCGAGTCAAAGGCAAAAGGCTTATAAAACTATCCTGTTTACTTTCTAGTTCACTGACCCTCTATCTTTGCGGCGCGATGTGGTGCTTCTCCTTTCTATAGGTACAGTAGCGGCAAGCTGCTCGAGGGAACCTTCCACTCGCGTAGCACCACCTTTACGACACCCTCGAAGCACAAGGGTGTTCTGTTATCGGCACATGAGTTTTTGTTGTTGATATTTTTAACTCGCAGACTAGTTCGCATCGATGGTGCTTCCTTCTTTTCCTGCCACCTCTGTCTGTGGAATGCTCTTCCATCTTCTGTGTTTCTCTACGCAATTTAATCTCCCTCACTTTAAAATCTACGTCTGTGCTCATCTGCGTAATTTGCGATGACAACTGTTAAAAAAATAAAATAAAAAAAGGTTCTAATAAGGAATTTATTAACGGCTTAGCCTGAAACCCCTCAAGAACTAGGCAACTCGACGCGAATAGAAACCACTTCCAGACATGGCAACATCCTAAATAGGCATAACCGAGGAGCGTGACAAAAAAAAAAGCGAAATATCCACCAGCGAAAGTTTTGAAGGCCGCCTTAATCAGCGCCAACCCCCTGGCAACAGCACCTGAATAGTAGACGATCGAGTGGCCTTATTACAGACCAACAATAAAAACACCACTACTGAGGATGAAAGAGGTCTGAGTATGTTGGTTACTTGTATATAAACATAACGTTCAGTGGTACGAGATATGCATTAGACACCAATTTCCACGTCAAAGCAAACTCACGCACAAACAGCGAAAACACCGCCAACCTCGAAAAAACAAAAAACTGAAGAGGACAGTCATCCGAGGAGCAAAAGATAATCCAAATTTGCAATCTGTTCGAAAAGAGAGATAGATGAGGCTCTAGGAAAACATGGAGATGCTGCCTACAGAAGAGAATCCATTCATTGGTCGGCATCGAAAATGGCCAGCCGGTTTCGATTATATAGTGCTTTTGCAAGAAAATAATTTGATCACCCCCCTCCCCTCATCACGTCGAGAGGACAGAGCTAATATTTAGCATGTAGCTGGAATGTAAAAACACCCCAAAAGAAAACAGGCTCTCGCCAGATACTATTGAAAGATTAATGTTGTTTTTGCACAATTTGAGAATTTTAAAAGGTCATATTGCAGACCAAACTGTTGTTTTGAACATGGTATAAGCTGGCGACAGAGTTGAAGCTAATTATTATTATGTGCAGCAAGGACAAACTATTTTCTTAACCTTGAATTGGGACGAAAAATATATGAGGTCTCGTTCTTTCCATTATTTTTTTTATTCTTTACTATTGTAGCTAATTAAAGAAATCTTCTGGTAAATTGTAATCATCGCTTTAACAATATAAAAGCTCGTATCTGATGATGAAGCAAAACGGTGGCTAAACTTGTCTAAATACAGTAGCCTGGAAAAATGAGAAAATGGAATATATTATTGAGATAAACACAAACATAAAAAAAAGTTTATAAAAATACTTATAATATATATGCATTTATTATTCCTAAAGATATGATTTAGTTTATAAACTAAATATACTGTGAACTATGAAATATGAAATAAATGACTAAGTATTGGTGTACAAATGTACAGGAATGCAATCCTGAGTTGCCCTGCAGTACACAAATGTTTAGTATCGTTATTTACTGTGTATTTATATATATTAATTAAAAGTAATCGTATCTATCGGCACCTTAAAAAAATAGAGTATCGGATCATCGGTATCGGCCTCTTTTTCTGGTATCGGTACATCCCTCCTCCCCCGCCCACCTAATAAAACTTATATAATATATAATATATATATATATTATATATATATAATATATATTATATATATATCATAATATATATATATAAATAATAATAGAATTTACATATAGTAGAGTAATACATTAAAGATAAATATCTATTGTTTTTATTTATAATATATATATATATTATGATATATATATATATAATATATATATATATATAATAAAATATTCGCGATATTCAGGTGCGCTCAGTCTATTAAACAGGACTCTTGATTTCTCGTCTTGAAGGATAGTAGTTCTTCCTCTCCGCAAGAGTGAGGTCGAATTTCCAGTGACATGAAATGGACACAAAAAAGATTGCTGACCAAAAGATTTTTTCATGTAATATAACATTATTGAATTACAGTTCAGGCAGTAGTTTTATTTACACTTAATCTCATATCCACTACACCACTAAAACATAACCAACACAATACAAACAGCTTCCAGCGTCTCTCTCGCTCGCTCTCTCTAACCTCCATCTCAATGAAAACCAGTTTGGAAGGAGGCACTATAGAAATGAGGGACTTAACAAGGGAATAAAAGAAGCCCTCTTCTGAAGCAGTGCGAAAGGTTAAGAATGCAGAAATAAGGGGACACTATCCATGCCCTTAGAATAATGAATAGAGGTTTGCTTTTCGTACAGCTGATGAGATGGAATGTAAATGGGACAGTGATCGGAAGGGCGAAACACTGCGAAAGATCTGCATTAAAGAAATATACCCCACACAAATCCCCCGCCCACGGGGAACCAGGTTACTAGTTTACTATTGGGGAGCCCCCGACCGATGCGAGTGGGCAGTGATACCAATCAGCGTGAACACAGGAACAACATGGTATAACACACGAAAACTCATAGCATCGTTAGGTCTGACATGACGCAATAGTGGGGTTTTTTACAATGCTCGTTGCAAGCAAGAAGGAATAGGTATTTTCCGCGGAAATTGTATAAAGTCCAACGATTTCAAGTCCAAAGAGAGAGTCACGCATGAGGAATCAGATACAAACAGTGAGAAGGAAAAACCTAAAAAAAAAAAGAAGGGTTTTGGGAGGGGTTAACTCTGCCGGTAACTATAGGTGAAACATATTTTAACTGGTGGTGAACGATGACTAAGAATGGACTAGGCCAAGCCAGATGACTGATGATTAGTTGGAAACAAGTTCGATTTTGCCACCCCATACCACCGCAACAACATGGTTTTACTTCATATGTAACAAAGCATTTCAGCTGAGAGACAGGCCTGAACTATAGTTATTCCCAATAAAGGAGATTAAGCGAGAACCCAGCCAACAGAACAATACCATCTTAGAATAACACCAACACGATAGCAAATCGATACTCGCAAAGCGTAACTCCTTGTAGGAATTTGTATAGGGAATTAGTTTAATTGAGTTTCCTGTGATAGGGAAATAATGCTGGAATATTTGGATCGAAAGAGTTAGAAGAGTGCAAGCTTCGGATTTTGACTGAGAAGACTGATCTGGTGTAACAAAAGAACAAGCGTACTTCGCATTTAGAAGTGTAGAGGATGTGTGTCAAATCTTTACCATTGAAACAAATGTACATTAGAGAAAATATAATATTGTCAAAATAAATTATATTTAAGTTTTCATGGAATTCCTTGCCAACAGGAATATATGATAGGGGAAATTCAATAGGGAAAAGCACTCTATGGCACCGAGTGTTTAGTGATATTATAGGGTGTTGGTGGGAAGCCTTCTGAATGAAATTCAAAAGTATATATATGTGATAGTAAAGCATATGGAAACTTTAAGGGGTGTCGAAAGTGATTGGAATAATATTACAATAGCAGAATGAGGAAGGGATATCAAGGCTCGCTGACTGTTATGGTTCTCCCTTAGTTATTCAAAACATGGGCCCATGGGCGTTATGACAAGCAATTAAAGTGGGGGTGGTTGTCAGCGAGAGGTGCTAGATATGAGGAGGAATGGTCAGAAAGGAAGGGTGCCCTACCTATGTTATATAAGGAAAGGTTTTGGTTTCTGATTAATAATTTACTCTCCATATACTTGTGGCGAAATCATGAAGAGTTTGAGAGATCATGGCATTAGGCGTAGCAGAGATCTTGGCAGCACGCTAGTCACTGTGTTAAACTAAGCAGGACGGTATAGGTATTGAAAGCCAAAGACATTTAGAATAGATGATAAGAGAGTAAAGTCTGCATGAGTTCGTGAATAAGAAAGAACCAGTCTCTCGAGCGAACACAAACTTACCGTGTGCAGTTTATGTTAGATGGTGTTAGCAGCTGGGGAACAATGTGTCTGAGTATTTAAAATATTTAGGGATATATGTTGGATGAATAAGGAACGGATGATGCAGTATGATGCACATGTTAAGTAGGAGAGTTGTGAAAGATAGAAAGGTAGCTGGGGTGCAATTAATCATTGGTGGATGTAAAGGGACTAAGTCTTGAGTGCCGCTAGGATCTTACATGAGGGTATGTTGTTAACCTGTGTTAATGTGGTAATGCATTAGTAGTGAGACTAATGGTCTTGAATAAGAAACAGACGGTTTAGAGCTATAAATCATCAATGTTCAATGTCCTTTCAGATGTATAATCTTCTAGGGGCGTGTTAGAGCTAGGTACGCTGAGAAAAATTGGAATATAAAGATGGCAATGAACGATACATAGAGAGTTGTCGTGCGGTGTTGGAAAGAAAGGACGGGGTAAATGAGAATAAAATGAAAAGTACTTTGAGCATGGTTTGCGTCATGTGGAAAGATGGATGATAGGTCGAGTTGGACTTTAAGCCGATGTAAGTGGTGTCTGGGTGTACTATGTTCGGACATCGACCAGTCAACAAGGACCCGCCGAGAGACAATCAGTGACGAATAACGAAGCAGTTGGTAAAATGATTGTCACAGGGGTAAACAGGATATGCCCTGGATGAGAGAAATGAGCTTTGGCGGAACACCGAGAAGGTCGTATATAATAGGATCGGGAACTGCCAGATCTGCCGCGAGTTTGCATTGTGGAGGCGGTATTATGGTTGCGCCCACTTGAGGACCAAAGGGCCCAATGAAACCCCCACATTGACGAACGTCGGATTGCCATATTGAGAGGGCTCCCGTCACGTCACACACCTCCGGTTGATCCGATGAAGCCTCTAGGAAAGATTTACTGACCTAGACGACTAGTTTACTTCACTTAATCAACGGTGTTTATTAAAGGGTTGTAAGGTTGTTTTCTTTTGACTTTCGACATATTCTTCTACTAAACTCTTTTTGATTGCCTCTCCACCAGTGCCCATGGGTGTTACGCACTACCTTTTCCCCAGTCTTCAGGGAGGAGGATGTGGCCATGCGGATGGGAGACAGGACGAGCAACGTGCGGCGGTGAACAGCGTAAATTAAATAATTAAAATCAAAATAATAATTGAATAAACATAATATCCATTAGAAAACATAAATATAATTTCTCCTTATTCCAATAGCAATGATTTATTAATATTAAAATCAGTCATGCTCTAAATTCAACCTTGAATATTTTATCTTAATTTGTGTAATACTGAAAGGGCACGATAGAGCCCACACATTTTTACAGCGTTGTCGAAAATTTCAGTCCAAATGATATTTAAATTTTTGATATATGATATATTACAATATTATATATATATATATATAATATGTTATATATAATATATATATATATAATTATTATGATATACTATATATATATACTATATATAATATATATATATATAATATATCATATATATATATTATATACTATTTATAATATATCTATATATATATAATCGCAGTTCAAACCATCACCCTTACCCATAGGCTTACCAATACTAAAAACGGAAGCCATTTTGGGAATCAGTCCTCGACACACCTTGAATTGTATATAGAAGAGGATGCTTATTCGCCGCAAACCCGAAGACTATTCCTCATGTAGCATTTTTACAAATTTAAATTGTATTGTCTTCGAGGAATATGACAGTGTTTAACATGCGATATCATATGTCATGAAGTTATAAATAATGATCCGCACAACGTCGACGGGTTTCAAATTTTGCTTTGTTATTTTTTTTTATGTTTTATATTAAAGATTAGTTTTATTATAAAATTTTAAAGCTCCTCCTGAGGGACTGTTGGTTTTTTTAACGGATTGCTTATTTCTTACGAAAAAACTTATTTTATTATAATGTAAGATCAAGAGGAGACAGAACCAATCCACAAACGTTTCACAGAATTTTATGACATTATTAGGTTAAGTTCACAATTAATGCAAGGTAAATTTTTAAAAAACCGTTTATCTTTTGGCCCCGCTCAATCGTATTTAAGTTACAGAAGCATAGTTAGCGGGGACCTTTCACTAATGCCATTAGCGTTAGGGCAGTTGCGGCTGTTTCAAATTCATTTAGCTGGGTTACGGCCTAGTTGCTGCCTTTTTAATCTGAAGTATAGAATTATAAAGTTCTTTAATGGTTACCAAAGAGTTTGTCACCCATCTGACTTTTTATGAAAATTTGACAAGATATTACTCTAAAAAAAATAATAATGAAGAAATAGTGAAAACGAAAATTGGGATTGATAAGGGAACAAAAAAAAGTTCCACTCTCGCTTAAAGAACTGTTAAAATCCCATAGACTTGTTCCCCTAATATTGATCGATCCAGGTTAGTTCTCATTTCAGGCCCTCTAAGGTCAGAGTATATGGATAAGTCTTTGTCAGGGCTTAACACAGAGAGAAAATTCTATGTCAAAATTAACACAAATCTTATCATAACCCCTAACTAGGATGGCCTTAAAACGAGCAGAGGCGCCCCCCTAATTTTTATTATAAGAAAAGTCTTGCGCGAAAATTTTTAAACTTTCAGACTGGCCCCTGCTAATTTTTTTCCTTAAAGAGGACTTGCTGATTTTCGTTTTCACTATCATCATTATTATTTTTCTAAGCGAGTTTACAAATGATTGTTCAAAAAAAAAAAAATTTTTTTTTTTTTTTTTATTTAATAACAAATCCGATGGGGTTTTGTTTTTTTTACAACTTTGGAGAGGCTGTAACCTAACTTTTTCCTAAGGAGTGCGACGATTTTCGTTTTTATTAATTAATTATTAGTTTTTTTAGCAGGTAATGTCCTGTGATTTTCATAAAAATCGGGCGGTGACAACCCTCTGTGGGTAACAAATTACCTAAAGTTTTTTTAAGGTAGACATCAGATCTACTATATGATATATATTATAGTATATAATATATATATATATATATATACTATATATATATATAAGTATTATTATATATATGATATATATATATCTAATTGATTATATATATATCGTTTGGACCTCATTTTGAAATGTGGGTCAGGTCTTAGTTTACCATATAATTTTAACTATTTATATAATGTATACATAGTATAGGCTATCTTCAAAACATTGATTTTAAAAAAAATTTAATATGCGAGAACATGGACAGACATTAGCAAAATTCTTAGCTAAACTTTAAATTTAGGGCTTTATAAATTATGATGCCCAGAAAAACCCAGATCTTTCTAAAGTTTCTGGATAATATTTCCTCAATAATTGGCAAAATAATCTGCAGAAATTGATGATGATGATGAAGATGGGCAAAAAATATGCCAATTTTTCCGATGATGATTAATCATCCCATCACTGAATAATAATATATATATAATATAATATATAATATATATATATAATATCATATATATTATATATATATAATATATTATAATATTTATATAAATATATATATAATATATATATATATTATATATAAATGTGGGGGGGGGGGAATAGGGAAAAGTTAGGCAAGGTGATTTAATCACTGTGTACTGTTTGAAACAAAAATTAATACCTCTTCAGGTTAAAGCTAACATACTCAACTGTAAACACTGAAAAAATAATTAAAATCCGTCCAGAACTTTTCATTTTATAGCAAAGTTAAGAAAAACACATTTTTCTCAAAAGTGAAATTATATTTAAGAATATTTCCTCCCTTAATACATTTTTTTTTAAAAATATAAAAACTAATTTTTTTCTTCTTTTTATATTTAGTGTCCCCATTCACACCGCCTGACGCTAAATACTGTATTAAAACTATAAACATTTAATTAAAGAAAATGATATCAAAATTTTATGTGAAGTCTTTCTACTGATTTTCATGCATTTTAAGTTTATATTTTCAATAAAAAAAATAAAAAATAACCCTGCGAAAAACAAAATAATTTGTGATTTGACTTCACTTTGTTCACGTAGTGATAACGAAAGTCAAGGAATTATTAATAATAATAATAATAATAATAATACATGGTCGTGATAAAACCTTAGCATCGGTACCACTTAATTCCCATTTGTAGCAAAGCACACCACAAATGAACTCATTAACGTCTGAGTGCGACGAAGCTAGAGTTAATAGAGAATAGCTCAAATGATTTCGCTCCAACCCAGTCTCGAACCTGGGCCTCCTCGCTTGCTAGCCGCTAGGCGAATGCTCTACCACTGACTGAGCTCTACCACAAGAAACTGTTGAGTGTTGACTAGGGATGCCGCAAGAGGACCGATATATATCGATATTGAATTTTTTTTCGATAGTATCGAAAAAATATCGATTATATTTTTTCAGCCAATATATCGATATTTTATTTTCAGTATCGAACCAACGATTTTTTTTCTTACTTTAGAAATTTTAAAGGCGTTTTCGATTTTGCACTTTTGCTAACGAAATTTAGGAAAATGCTAAAAAGTCGTTCGTTTATGTCAATTTTAGCACAAATTTAGTAAAATGCTAACGAAACGTTAGTAATTTCCCTAAATTTCTGTTAGGTGCTCTATCCCGTGCTAAACCGAATTTTTAGGAAGAATGCTTGACGCAAAAAATGTAAACAAATGAAGAATTGCGGGCCTAGTAGTTCGTTTGATTCTGATGAAGTTTCATTTCATGGAAATTTAAGCTTTAAGATGTATTTCTTCCAAAATCGATAAAACCCCATCACAATAATGTTGATCCCAGATCTTATGTTGTATGAAAAAACCCAGTGGTTATTTTTTTTCTTCTATTCTGAAAACACCTGTGCCTACCCATAGTAGAAACAGCTGAATCAAAGAGATTATTTGTAAACAATCCGCCGCGATGTATGCCCGAAAATATTTTCGGTGCTAAAACTGGGGATTGAGCATACTGTCTTATTACCAGCTGTGTAGCCACAAATGCGCAAAAACGAAAGACGCCAAGTAGCGTGTTCTTTTGTATCCATAAAATACATTTGAAGCAAAAATGTGTGTATTTTTCGGCTCGCTTGGATGATGGGACATTGTCTTATCCTCAGCGAGAGGAGGGAAAGAATGTCAGATGCATCAATACAAAGAAGTGGGCCTACAGAGCCCAAGTGGCGTAAATAACGCCCGCAGCCGCCCGCGGTGCAGGGAGCGCAGGAGCCGAAATGGGCGCACGGCGGCAGAGCCTGAGCACTTTTTCCGGATGTTGAAACTCCATAATGCAAAGCCTCTCTCCTCCTCTCTCTCTCTCTCTCTCTCCTCTCCTCTCTCTCTCTCATCTCTCATCTCTCTCTCTCTCCTCCTCTGCATCTCTCTCTCTCTCTACTCTCTACTCTTCTTCTCCTCTCTCTCTCTCACTATCTACCTCTCTCTCTTCTCTCTCTCATCTCTCCCTCTCTCTTCTTCTCTCTCTCTCTCTCTCTCTCCCTCTCTCTGGCTCATCTCCTCTCTCTCTCTCGTCTCTCTCTCTCTCCTCTCCTCCCTCTCTTCCCTCTCTCCTCTCTCTCTCCTCCTCCTCCTCCTCTCTTCTCTCTCTCCCGTCTCTCTCTCTTCTCTCTCCTCTCCTCTCTCTCTCTCTCTCTCTCTCTCTCTCTCCTTTCTCTCCTCTCCTCTCTGCTCTCTCTCTCTCGTATAATATCATATATATATAGATATACTATATATATTAATATAACTATATAATAATATAATATTATAATTATAATATACTATATATAATATATATATATTTATATTATAATATTATCTATATTATATAATATAATATATTATATATAACATATATTATTACTCATATACCTTACATAACTACGTATAATAGGTCTTCCAGCAGAAGCTTCAATTCGCCTTGTTGGCACAGATCGTAGATAGGTCATTTAACTTTAGAGCATTATTTTGATTTTACACTTATTTTCAGAAACTGCTTATCATAGACAGATCATCCTAACTTTCAACAAGAGCTCTGAAGTATGTGAGGCCAGACAGCCCCTACCTAACAAGAAGACCACAACATACGCCATCTGTCTATTTTCAACTTCATTTTAAATTGCTTGTGTTCAATAGCAAAATTTATAACAGTATTAACTCATAACTCTATTTCTCCAAATAACACTGCCAAAAAAATGCTCAGACATCTAGCCTGGAACTGAGATAGGAGATTTATCCACTCTTTAGAAAGCCGATGTGAGCTCTGTGCACCAAACTTAAACCACATGCTCGGCGACTCATGCGTGGAAAAGTTTTACAACGCTAGTGGAAGAGGCCCTAGGAAATGCGCACGTAATGCTGCGAAGTATAGCCTCGGGGAAAATTTGAGACTCTTAGCCTACTAAACCGCCAAAAGCAAAGTGACACAGCTTCTTTGCAGGCTTCTAAAAGAATGGTTGACCAATGAATCCTTTGCCACCAATTTCAGGTGAGGGGTGTTTTTTTACACGGAAACATTGATATTGCTCCCTAATAGGCGCCAATCGCTGAATCAAGAGGGGTCTCTAACGTTCATCAGAATGAGGAAGGTGAAACAGATGTTGTGCTTTTTGAGCCCTACA
>JABUQX010090344.1:32500-41511 GCA_015478945.1 Trachelipus rathkii | reverse complement strand
AGGTCGAGTCATCGCATAATAAGTGAATAGAGTTGGATTGCAGGTAGAAGCGATCAGTAATGAAAAAGTAAGAATAAAGTAGAATAAGACAGAACCCTGATCACACTATTGATCAAAAGAAGAGAAGCTCCCATCAAAACAGCCATATTGAGCAATTGAAAGAAAACTAAACATAATAAACAAAGAGAAGGAGAAACCCAAAGGGGAGCTTGGAGAAGCAGTGACGTGCCCAATTACCGCGTCAAATGCTTGGATACTCAAGCGCCAACCGCGCAAGTCTCCCCGCCTAAGAGCGGAAAACCTATAAATCGGTTTAAATAGGAAGATAATCACCAGTAGACCGATCGACGCGAAAGCCGTACTGCGATCGAAAAAGAGATGAGATTCCAAGGATGGTCTAAGAATGAGAGGTTTAAAGTTTCAAAATCTTAATAGACACAGGTAATACTAGGCAGATATTAGAAAGATAAGCGCTCCTTTTTCGAATAGGTTGACATGTGCGTTGCTTCCAACACTGAGGGAAAGGTTAGTATTGAGACATAGAGATATAGTTTGAACGAGGGAGGGGCCAGCTCGAAGCACACCTCCTCAAAACTCGGGAGGAATTGCCATCCTGGCACCCGCTTCCTTAACGATTCATAGATTCTCAGAAAGCCCATTATCCCAGATCAAATGACATCACAGGCAAAATAGGCACTGAAGAAAAATATAGTAGGTGCATGATAAATCATCAAGGTTGAGTTTAGAGAAAATAGAGCAAGAGATGCTTTCAGTTGTTGATGGAACCGTTCGATAATTCCATTCGAGACAGGATGGTAGCTGGTGCAATTGTTAAGAGAGTTTTGCAAGATAGGCCAGGAAAGATGTATCAGTAGGAAACCAAAGTTAGCGCACTCGTTTGATGAAAGACTTCTTTGCTCGTCGAGATACCCGCAACTATTCTAGCTGAATAAAATTAGCCGGAGCGGTATAGAAAAAAACAGAGAATTTCCACCCGATAAGCCTTCCTAAGCCTGAATGCCAAGAGACACAGCACGATCAACCATGGATTATGAGAAGAAAGATTTAGGTCGAAAAAGGAATGAAAACCTGATCCATTCCCTCAACATACAGCTCACCTTGTGCAGAAGCCGAGCGCAATCAAGTCAAAACAGTCATTCTAAATTATATTGTTAGCGTAGAACACTCAAGGCCCCCAATCACCCCATCAAAGGCCAGAAAACGATTAGGACAGGATGAGCTTTAAGAGAAAGTATTAAAGTTAAAGAAATAAGGTCGTGGTCAAGTTACCAATATGGAGACGAATGGTAGTGTAATTATAGAGAGAGGACTATGTGAAACATAAGTCAAGTTATTCAAAGAAATGGTTAGGACATCCGAATGGTGTAGTTTCTTTTAGATTAGTGCTCAATCTTAAGGAATGCTGAATGATTCGGCCTCCCCACCTCAATCATATGAGAGACCCCAACATCTTTGACATTGAAACACCTAAATAGAGACTCGAGTATTGGATGATAAGAGGTGTGTATTATCTCGATGAGATATAGTAAGATATTCAAAAAAAGGAGTTAAAATCTGTTCTGTTAGAGAGAACAGTAGCAGAAGCACAGATTATAGTAGTAGACACTAAGAAAAGATTATTGAAGCCACAGAGCATCAATTTAGGGAGATCGAGATCACGAAGACGATTACAAGATATAATTTTACATAGCACACACTCCACCATTCAGACGTAAAATATGAAATAAGCTATAGTTGAATATATACGAGTTAGAGAATGAATTCTTAGCCATCTGAGTCTCAACAAAGCAAAATAGGATAGATGTTAGAGGTGAATCACAGAGCAAATATAGATTTAACCACGGATTAGGGTAAAAGTTAATGTAAACCCGCGCCCTCGCAAACTGCAATCTTTCACACACACACCACACTCGACACACACACAACACACAAATAAGAACACAAGAACAAAGGAGGAAAACACAATAAAAAAAAAAAAAAAAAATTGAAACACATACTAAAACTAACTAAAAAAAATTTAAGACAAAATTAAATAAACACATGCCACATGTACAATGAAAAAAATAAAACTTACAACTAGATAAATTTGTTTTTCTTTTAAAAAAAATAAATATGTTAAATCAAAACTAAAAAAAAAAAAAATTTAAAAACTAAATTATTATTAAAACGACAATCCACGACCTGCCAAACGAATAAAATGATATTAATTACTAAATAAAAATTTAATTAAACTTTCAATTAACAAAAATATTGAATATAAAATACAATACACTTCACTATACAGCACAACAAATAATTACGAAAAAAATAAAATAAACCATCGTAAAGAGCACTTTAAAAACACGTCACACTCACAGATTAGAAACACAATATATATATATATATAAATATATATTATATATTATAAATATATAATTAATATATAATATTATATATATATATAATATATTATATATTAATTGACATACTATATTCGTAAAATAGAATTTATTTAGAATACATTCGTAGGAAAAATATAAAAAAAATGCAGGTTAAATTCAAAAGTACTTGCAAATACTTTGCAAATTTTCAAGTACAAAAGCAAGTACAAACAATACAAGTACAACTGGTTTAGAATGCAATAAATACTCAAAGTACAAGTACCAAGTACAAGTACAATACAAGTACTTTACTAACCCTACATCATTCAGTAATAAATTATAATTATAAATATAAATATATAATAATATATATATATATTAATATAGTTAATTATTTATATATATAATATATTATACTATATATATAATAAATATATATAAAGTACTTACGCTACGACGCTAATAAGTAAATTAAAAAGTATTGATATATCCAAACGAAAGTCAAATAAAAAATAATATTTGAAAATAAGGCTAAATTATGGAAATAATTAAAATCTTTTTAGGTATCATCTACCGACACTTTCTGAACGCCGTGACGCATAACGGTTTCAAAAGGCGAGTCAGTGGTCTTTCACCTTGATCTGCCCCTATTCCTCCAAATTTCACCATCGCATAAATTCCCTCAATACTCTCTTCATCTTTAGAAAAGATATTATTTGCACACTAAATTTTATATACGTTATGAAAATGAAATAAAATAAATATTATTGTTTTAATATATATATTATTTTTTTACAATGTGTCCATAAATAGCTTTTAAGTTACTAAACACGTATAACGTTCTATGATGAAATAAATTTTTCTAGGGTACCTGACCTACCGACCGACGACCTGACCTGACACGACCTGACTACCGACCTGACCGTCATAACTAACCTAACTAACCTAACTAACCTAACTTCTGCTACCTTAAACATTAGAAATAAAAAAACAATAGGAAAAACAAATTCTTTTCACCTTCTTTACCTGTGAATTTTTTTGGATCTGACCTCCGTTCGCAGCCTAATAACCTTTGTCATATATAATATTATATATATATATATTTATATAATAAAATATATATAGTATATAAATAATAATAGTTAAAATATGAGTAACGTGTTTAATATATATATAAAAAAATATTTTATTGATTATTAATATATACTATAATAATATATATATATTATATATATAATAAATAGCTACGGTTTATATATAATATATAATATATAGATTTTCATATATAATATAATATATAATTATATTATAATACATATAATATAATATTAATATACTGTATTTATAAATACGGGTTTATTATATATAATATTATTATATAATAAATATTATAATAATATATATATATAATATATATATATGATAATATATATATATATATAAATTAATTATATAGTAATGCTTAGTATACTAAGATTACTATAATAAATATTAATAATAATAATATAAATATACTATATAAATATATATTAATAATATAATATAGATATATATATATATATATATATATAATAAATATAGTATATTAATAATAAATAATATATATATATATATATATATATATATAATATATATATATATATATATAAATTATATATAAATAATATAATATATATATATATATATATTATATAAATATAATATATATATATTATATTATATTATAATATATTATAATAATATTATATATAATATATAATATATAATATAAAATATATATATATATAATAATATATATATACTATATATAATAATATATAATATATAAAATAAATACAATATATTTCTCGTCATTTATTAACAAAAAGTGTTTTGATATATTTTCTATATAAACGCGAGTATTTAAAGAAAACAATTAGAGATTTACCAAGATCACTTCTATCCAATTATTAGAATATTAAATACATTTTACGCTTGCATTATCTTGTTTTTTTTTATGTTATTATGTTATTATCTAAGAGTTTTATGATTTAAGATGTTTTATAATTTCTTTTTATATAAAACTATTAGTTATTTTGTATTATACTTGCTTTAAAATGATTATTAAATAGGAAAGTTGCCAAAAATAGGTTTTCTGTAAAAATCATATGTATTTCTACCTTACCTTTTTTTTATCATTGCCGGAACAGAAATGCAGTTTGCTTTTAAGCTCTTTATTTGTATTTAACTGTAATATATTCTAAATAATGTAAATTCTAATATACTATGATATTTTATATTATTTTGTATTATATTTTGTTTCTTCTTAGTATTTTTGTATCTTTTGACTTACCTCTGCTTACTTCAAGCGAAGATTATTACTTAGTTAATTCAAATTTTAGGTAATTACTTTTTCTTGGATAATTTAATCCAACTTAAGCAATTTTTCGTTTGTAGTTTCGTATAAAATAAAATTTTATCCATAAAAAATTGCCTATTCCAATCAAAAACGAAGTTTATATTCTACAAGAAGATCTCAAGAGAACTTGAACTCACAACTACCTAGATAAGAGAAGAAGAAGAAGAAAAGAGAAGAAAGAAGAAGAAGAAAAGAAGAAAGAAGGGAAGAAGAAAAGAAGAAGAAGAAAAGAAGTAAGAAGGAAAAAGAAAACAAATGGTATACTTGTGTATATATTCACTACATGTATCCAATCACCGTAAAATCTTGTACTCATAAACATAATGATGTATAATCAGCTAAATTTCCTGAAACTTTAGCTTTTCACATATACAAATAAAAATGTAATATATATTTATATTATAAATATATATATATATATAATATAATATATAATATATATATATATATAATATTATATAATATATATACGATATAATATATATATAATTATATATAAATAATATATATATTATATACTATTATATAGTAATAATATATATATAATATATACTTAATATATATATATAATTATATATATATAATAAATAGTTACTTTAATAGATTTATTACATAATTAGAAACATAATTAAGTAAGTAAGTTTAACATCAAATATTTAAAAACATATATGATAATAATTACAATACACTCCGCATAAATTGAATGATGTTGAACAGGGTGAGACATAGTTTTTATATAATTTCAAATTTTATATTTTCAAAATGAAATAACATGATGATTACTCAATATAAATTTTAATCAAAGCAACAAGGAGTAAATAACACGATTTTAATACCTGTAGACTGAAATCCAATGTCATTCAGTTTTGTAATGTGACGAGGACAAGTGTTAAATACGAAACCAGTATCCTTCTCCGGTTTCACTGACCCGATTTAATTAATAGCGAAGACTCCAGTAAATCTTGGTTCGTTTATAAACACACTTTTTATTTCTTCTTCATTCATCTTTAATAATTCAATATTATATTACGCGCTCTATCAATTTCGATGAGTTGAGGATATTCCAAACAAACCAAGACTGTGATCGGAGATTGAAAACTTTCACCAAAGGTGAGACTTAACCCTAATGTTCCATTCCTTAAAATGTTTAAATCATTTGTGTTACAAGCTGAAAGATCCTCTGTGAGATCGTATGCATATAAATTACTATTCTCAGAATATGCTTCGAGATTGATACCTGTGCCACTATCGTTGCTTGAAACAGTATTGTCTATTAAATCGTAAAAAGATCTCAAGCAAAGAGACTGGGAGCCTTTATACAACATTTCCTTGTCACGATCTTATGGTTGCAAGTTTACATGTAGACTGATACTTCTGAGGCCAAAAGTTGAGAATTTCAACAATTCCTTATACTTCTGATGCAAATTACGTTCACAATGTTAGGGATATTGATACTCTATTATATCCCTGTCTAAAATTAAAATAACTTGAGTTTCATACTCTTTCGATGTATTACTTTATTAGTTATAATAAATTTTTCAGTTCAATGTCTCATGCGTAATAATTTCACATTTTCTAAAATGCGATAGGAATGTCTAGAACTTTAAAACAGGTTATAACATAACGGTCGTAGCACCAGGTTACTTTTATTTTAAGAATCGATTAGAATTTGAATTGGTTAATCTTAAATTCTAGTATCTCTGCTGGAAAAAATAAAGCATATGAATAAGATATCACCATTAAACTCTAAAATTACGTATGGTTACTTTGTGACTTAGCCCTTTGTCAATCATACTGTTAACATCTTGTAACTATAAACCGTATGAGTGAGATGGGATTTTTAGCATATCGACATAAACAGCAAATGCGAACATTTAATAAATTTCTATTGAATACATTACCAACCTTTCCTGACTCGATATGGTCAGGTACACTCTGTACACTCTCATTTGTTATAATATATACAGAAAATTGACGCCATGTACATTGTTATCGTTCGGATTAAGGAAATTCGACATCAGTTTCGTCAATCGTTTTTAAATATAAAAAACAACATTGAATAGAATTTAGATACTGATCTGCAAGTCCCGAGGATTGTGAAACTCGAGAGGTACATCAGTGTGTAATTTGATTGAAATGGTTTAAACTGATGAACATTGTTCACTATCAACTATCTGGTAGGATTCATTTAGAAGAGATCCAGTTCACCCTTACAACAGTCTGGACTAGAAGGATGAAAGAAATACATCTTGCATGTATGAGCGCTGATCGTTTAATGAATAGAGTCATGATTTGCCTTTTCTTATATACATTATAGATGGTTGATGATACTATTTATATAAAAGTTGTCAGTAAGTAATTAAATAGCAAATACATCAATACATTTTTTAGTGGTCTTTTTGCCTTCAGCTTATTCTTTACACACATTTTCTTACGACCTTTACCTTGACCTGTCATGTTTCGCCTTATTTTGTGTTTAACATCATCCAGCATCTCATCAGATACATCAGCTATCCGTCTTTTCAAGGACTCGCTGGTGCTATGGGTTAGTGAATGAATAAATATAAGTAATTCGATCACTTATATATATTCTTACACTTCCCCATTTTTCTTGAAGGTTTTCTAACATCGCATAGGTGAGATGTTCAACTGTGATAAAAAAAATATTCTATCATGTGTTTGTTAATGTGGCTGATTCTTTCGGATATGAACTTTACACAATAATGTTCCGTCAGTGAATGGGTAAGCCCTTCCCTCTACGTCTCTTATATGCACTCGTACAGAGCCAAAAGGTGAACGATTCAGAGATAAGTAATGAACATTAGGAAAAGTTATAACTTTACCCTTTAAGGGCTTTAGTGCTTTAGTGCTCCCCACATATTGATGATCAGCTATATTGGTGTAAATGTGAGCCATTCCCTGATCTTGTAACATCTCTGAAGGTATGCATACATAATTGAGCGAGATGGCTGTTTCATTAAGAATATTATATTGCATTGCATGTGCCTCATTGTTTTCATTGTGTCAATTTAGTACAGCTGCAATGTTGTTAGTATGATCTATTACTTCATCCCGCTCATACACACACACATCTCCTAAACCTCTCCGATCGCTAAATGATAAACACGTCATGGTCTTTCAAGTTTACGCCTGTTGTCGATCTTAAAGTGATTAAAACCCTGTCTTGTCCTATGGGGTTATTAGTGATGAATATTAAATCCTTACATATCTTGCTCATGGCAAACTGAGTGTTTAAATAACTATAAATATCGGCGACTGATCTGTAATATTCCCGGATTAGAACGAATTTCTCATAGAAATACGCTTTATTTATATACATCGGATTTTTTAGTTCACTTATGTTTTATTTTTTATTTAATTGTACTTTTAGCACAATCTGCATTTCTATAACCATTATCCAGTGACGTTTTTGCTGTAGATTCTCAATATTGGTATCTAATATCCTCTCGCATAACCCAACTTTATTCAGTCCTCTTTCAACCTGAATAGGATTCATTAACTCTGTTGTGAAATCCGAGACTTCATTATTAAGATGTAAATGCATAGATGCGGAAGACGGTAGAGTTAAATAGAAATGATCCACACTCTCCATGATTACAATGAATACTGATTAATGTTTCTTGATTTTACTAGCTTTTATATATGAATTAAACTTGTCAGGATATCCTACCAATTTCACCAGATATTCTGTCTATTTTTCCCCTTTCCTTTTGAACTTAATATTTTTCCTATTTTATATACAGCACATTACTCTCAGAATCTATTGTTTTTCTTATTTCTGTTTATAGAATCTCCTTTTACAGGTTACCACTAACGTCTTTAGGTAAACTATAATTTCACTTCAATTAGGAAAATTCCCTATTACAAATTACCTGAAAAATATCTCATAGACAATCCCAGCTTCAATATATACTTTCTAACGCGTCATACCGATTAGACATTCTTCATAGTCATGCACGTTTATTCCTGATTTTATCTTTAATTTTACGAACTTTACGAGTTGGCTCTCAGTAGCAAGATTTATGTATATTCATCATTCTATTGGATCATTAGTCTTTATATCGCGTGAAAAGGTTTTCTAATAAGAATAGGCATAGGTCTTGAGATATATCAAGTATACTTTAAAATATTATCTTTGTAAAGTAACATATGCATCATTCTCTGATGTGCTCTGAACCTCTTTCAACAATAGCTGCTTATAACAGTAGAAA
>JABUQX010090344.1:25000-30000 GCA_015478945.1 Trachelipus rathkii | reverse complement strand
AAGTCTTTAAGATCTTTGTATGGCTTCTTGATATAAAAGATACGTTTTTCATGAATTTTATTGTCCGAGTTTAATATCTGATTCATTTCTTTCTACTAATTGAATATCTGTTCAACTTTAGGATCATATAAACTATAAGGCTGAGGTTGCTGATATGACCCAGGATCATTCTGAAGAAAAGAACTCTGTTGATGTAATTGTTGATGATATGGTGAAGATTGTATCACATGTAGTGGCTGCTGTGATGGTTGTACCAAATGAGGATGTAGCTGAGGAAATTGCTGATATTTGTTTTACAATTTAAACTCTTCAAAATATGCTAAGAGGAAATGTTTTTTTTTTCTAAAGAAAATTTATAAAAATGATGATGATGGAAGAAAAGTTCTAATTATTGTTATTTTGGTAACAAATAATTAATAATTGAAATATTAGAATTGAAAAATTTGTTTTCAGATATTTATAATTGAATAAAGATACATAGATGTTGCAAATAAATACTCTTTATTTCTAGAAGAGATAAAATTTCATTTATTTCTTCTTCTTTACAAAATTTGTTTGAAAAATGTCGTCTATTTACATAATTCATTTGTGGGAGAAGATTATTTCAAGAGAAAGAACGTGGCAACTTTTCTGAAGTATATCTGAGGATTGCTGTAGTGTGTATGTGAAACCAGATGTTTTCATGATGGCTAAGGGATAACTAACGTACATCCTAACGTACTACATTTAAGGGTGAAGAATGAAGATATTGGTAAATATTAGGAATTGAGAAATTAAAAAAGGTTTATTTGTATTGCTGTATAGAAGAATCTCCGCATATATTTGATAAGGTATTTGAACACGTGATCAAATTTCAAATTAAATTTCAACCTTAAAGTGATCGACATTATATTTTAAATAACGAAACAAATATACAAATTCAAAGTTTTAGGAAATACTCTGTTTCAAGACGATGTAAATTGGTTTTAAATAAATATATTTATAATTATAGTATTTATATGGGATAAAATACTTTGCAAAAGATGGTAGTCACTCAGAATAACTTTGGTATAAGTTTTCATATGGCAAATATCTATCGGTAATATATGATGAATTAGTCGTATATATTATATAACTACTATACTATATCACCATTTATAGTACATAATATAGATTAATTGCTATATATAAGGTATATATTATATATGATAGGATATACGAGTAATTATAATATATAGGTAATATATATCAGCCGTCTTGCTTCCCATAACTGGGGGTAGGGTGCGTCAACATGTTAACGATAAAGTGCCGGGGCATGAATGAAGGCATTTCTAGGGTACAATGTAGTAGTATCAGGACCACTGATAACGACTATATATATATAGGTAATAGTAATACATATACGCTATATATATAACCATACGGTGTTTGGCCAATTGCCTAGAATTTGATGAATTACATCTAAATACACATGTATTGATATAAATACACATGTATAGTATATATATAATAATCTGATATAGTAGTATTATATACGATATAGTTTATATAACTTATAATTATATAATTGGCAACTTTTAATGCAACTTTTAGATAAAGCATGCATATAATCATCAACTTTCTAGATAAACGTAGCAAATTAAAAGTAGAATTAGAGTTTGGGCCCCTTATTTAGAAAGAATCGTTCTTTTAAACATATTAATAATTATGTAAAAAAGTGTACTTATTTTGCATAAGGAATAGAGTATACATGCGGATAATCGTTTTTATATCTTTTTTTTTATTAAAGAATTATTTTATAGAAATTGCGGGCTTGGCCGAATATCCTGTGGTACTCGCTACGGGACAAACGGATGATTCTTTTTTTGGTTTAAATAAATTTTGGAAATATATCACACGAGAGGTGACAAATAGTAAAAACTACGTAAAGAGTTTGGAAGTGATTCAGAAGAGAAGATTAAGCAAGAAATAAATATATTTATGTGAAGTTTGCATATTAAAAACAGAGCGTGGGGTCGTCAAAAACTATGCAGTGCTTTTGGAAATCTCTATTTTAGCATAATAATAAGCAGAAAAAGATAATTACACACTAAAAAACATGCGATTTGACGAGACTTCATTTTTATTTATATGGGAATATATATATATATATATATATATATAGTATACATTTGAAAAGAGACGAAGGTTATATAATAATTAGAGAAAATAAAAAATATTTGAGGATGACATATAATATATATTATAGTATATATTAATATATTATATATAATATGTATATATAGTATGAGTATATATACTTATATATATAGTATATAGTGTATATAATATATATATATTAGCTATATATATGATTTTTTTTACCTAGCTAGTATATAATTAAATTAATATTAAAATTTATTTACGACACAGGAAATGAATGCAAACCACTCCATTGTCCCGTAATTTTCAATTGACCAATAAGAGGAAAGCAAAATGAATAAAGTTGCCAATTAATACCATAGATCTGATATAGCTATTAAAAATTAAAAAAAAAAAAAAGAAGGCATCTGTCAATAAATAGTTCTTATAAAAAATGAATGGAAACTTAAAACTCTTTTCAAATATATATCAAACAATTTTTACATTGTATAATTATTACGGATTATTCTTCAACGCATTTACTTATAAGTTAATGAAAAGTAGAGTGAAAATAGACTAGCATCAGCTATAGGATCTGATCTGATCTAGTTCAGTGGTATCGTTCAAACATGTTCAAGACTGAACGTCCCCGCCGAGCCGCAAAACAGGCCGCGAGGTCGTCAATCCGTGGGCTCAGTGATGAATTAGTGCATTGGTTTGTAATCTTAAGACACTTTAAATTAAATAAAACACTCGCAATATATATTGTATTTTCACTAAGAAACTTAAGAAACTATTGTTATAAAACACACTAGATCGCACTTGTCACTCAGAAATTTAAACTTTTTATAATAATTTTAAAGCTAGCTAAATCTTGGGCATATATATATATATATATTAGGCTAAAAAGTTGTGGAGAGCGTGATCTAGGTCCATAGTCAAGATTTTATATAAATAGAGAGAGATTTGGAAGCCTATTTTTAATATTTAGCAACTTGTAAAATCAATGTTTTCCAGCTAGGGCATGTCATTTTTTGCT
This sequence comes from Trachelipus rathkii, assembly GCA_015478945.1. NCBI lineage: Eukaryota > Metazoa > Arthropoda > Malacostraca > Isopoda > Trachelipodidae > Trachelipus > Trachelipus rathkii. The sequence goes on along the minus strand of JABUQX010090344.1, from coordinate 26,861 downwards.
GGGGGTGACCTCAGTTTTCAGCCACCTAAAAAGGTACATAAAATTCGGAATTTTTCGCCGATTTAGACTGATGACTATATAAACACAAATATGTAGCTTTTTTTGAGCGCTTAAACGTTTGGTTTTCCGGGTTTTTTCTTGTGACTGTAGAAATTTTTAGATTTTTCAATACTATCAGATCATCCGTCTTCCTGCTTCCAGTCTTGAAAACTTTTTTTGAGCTGAAAATGACTTCAAACTTGAAAGTATGCATAGATGGGGTCCATTACCTACATAAATTATATAGAACATTTTTGATTTTTTTAGTTTTGTGTCAGGTTGTCCAATTTTCCAAACCGCATACTCAAATAGAAAATTTTTTAAAAATTTTCAAAACTTTTTTTTTGAAAAATTTGTTCTCTAAAGAACAAATCCAACCGTTTGCATACTACAACAGAAATTATCTAAGTAATAAAAGATGCATCTTGCTTTGCTTACCGAATTTGATGTTGATCGGATAGCATTTGCTTGGGAAATATGATCATCTTCACTTTTCAAAATTAAAAAAAATGGGTTTGGATTGGGACAACGCTGAGCACAAAACTAAAAAATTCGAAAAGGTAATACGTATTTATTGGTAGTTATGGACCGATCCTGCATATTTCAAGTTTGTTTCATTTCGCAAAAAAATTGAAAGTTGATATGAAAATAGTCCATAAAAACATGGATTTTGAAATTGAAATTGCTGGTTATGAGTAATCACAGAAAAACACCGGAAAACGACGTTTTTAGAGCGCAAAAAAAGCTACAGTTTATAGGGACAAAATCGGCTGAAAATTCGAAATTTTATGGTCGAATTTTATAGGTGGGCTGAACCTGGGATCAGCCGAGCAACAATTGGATCATGCCTTAAAAATTAGATGAGATCATTATTTCCTAGCGATCTATAAATAAAAATAAATAAAATACCCATTCCTATAACACAAGAGGGTTTATTATTTAAATTCATATTATTCATTATTCACATTATTATTATATATTATTATTATTATTATGTATTATTATTATTATTATTATAGTATTAATTATAAACGGTATTATTATTATTATTATTATTTATTATTATTATTATTTTATATATTGGACAGCCTAAATTAAGCCACACAATTATAAATATCGTAATTTGAATATCTTTTGAGGCATCCTTTCTCGAGGACTATGGCTAATCAAAATTTCTGTATTAATAAAGGCATTTTGTTGTGGGACTCTTTGCCACGTCATCTAAGAGAGAATACAAATAATGTTGGTTTTAAGAAATTGCAACGGGAATTTATTGGCATTTAAATGATTTTGATTATAACAGGGATTGTTATTTATTATTTTTTAATTACTCTCCTATGTGAGGCAAATTCGAATGTAACTTATTGTACTTGCTGTTAATTGAATTTGTAAAGATTTGCTTTGTACATAATTCTAGGAATATAATCAAGACAATTCGTATTATTATTGATTATTATTCAATAATGTAACTATTAATATTATGATTATATTAGTATTATTATTATTATTATTATTATTATTATTATTATTATTATTATTATTATTATTATTATTATTATTATTATTATTATTATTATTATTATTATTATTATTATTATAATTTAATTTCAAATTTTTCACCCTTTTTCATATCCGATCAACCCACAGTAATATATCATTTCTAATATTGTTTAAATAATTCTTAGTAGGTTATTAATTATTTATTAGCCTCATCGCTTGTGATTGAATAATTGTTGTTATTGCTGTCGATAAGAAAAATGCGTTTCGCCATATATATAATTATACTAGTATATATATTATTAATATATATATATATTATACT
>JABUQX010090344.1:20000-22500 GCA_015478945.1 Trachelipus rathkii | reverse complement strand
AAATAATAATGATAATATATAGATAAATGATAGTAGTTAATATTAGAGAATATTTTAAACATAATAAATAAACATATATAATAATATATCAATAAATTAATCAGATAATAATGAATGAATAATAATAATAATAATAATGACATGAATATTATTAATAATAATTAATATATAGATAATAAGTGAAAAATATAATAATAATAAATAATTCAAAATAATGAATATAATAATAATAATAATTATATAATAATAATAAAGTGAATAATAATAAATAATAATGCGAATAATAATAAATAATGAATAAATAATAATATAATAATAGTGAATAAAAATACATAATAATATAAAAATAATAACAATAATAATAAATAATAATAATAATAAAATAATAATAATAATAATAATAATAGATAATGATGAAATATATTAATAAGTAATAATAATAATAATAATAATAAACTTATAATATAATAATAATAATAATAATAATAATAATAATTAATAATCAATAATTAATAATATAATAATAATAATAATAATATAAAAAATAATATAATCAATAAAATAATCAATAATAATAATAATCAATAATAAATGAAATAATAATAATAATATAATAATAGATAATAATAATAATAATAATTAATATGAATAATAATAATAATAATTAATAATAATATAATATATAATAATATAGTAAATAGATAATAATAATATAATATATATATATATTAATAAATTACAATATATATACTACTACTACTACTAAAAAAAACCTTCAAATACTACATTACGGCAGTTATTTTCCTTTGGATACGATTATAATAATAAATAATAATATTAAACTATTATTATTATTAATAATAATATAAATAATAATAATAATAATAATGAATAATAATAATGAATAATGTGATAATATAATAATAATAAATAATAGTAAATTAATAATAATAAATGCAAATAATATTAATAATATAATAATAAATAAATAATAATAATCAATAATAATATACTATAATATAATAATAATAATAATCTAATAATAATGTGATAATAAATATAATAATATATGAATAATAATATAATAATAAAATAACTAATAATAATAATAATAATCAATAAATAATAATAATAATAATAATAATAATAATAATAATAATAATCTTAATAATAAATAAGTAAATAATAATAATTAATCAATAATATGTAATGATATAATAATAATAATAATAATATGATAAAAATAATATAATAATAATAATACAGATAATAATAATAATACATAGTAATAATAATAATAATAATAGATAAAATAATAATTAATAATAATAATATTAATAATATAATAATAATAATAATAATAAATGAATAATATAATAATAATAATAATAATAATAAAAAAGTATAATAATAATAATACATAATGAATACTAATAATATAATTAGATAATCAATAATCAATAATATAATATAATAATCATAATATAATTATAATATTTAATAATATAATAATATAATCATCAATAAAATAATAATAATTATAATAATAATATAATATAAAAAAAAATATTAATAATAAATAATAATCCGCCTCATATATCTAGGTTTCATTGAATAACATCAAACAAGTATCACATTGACTTTGTAAATTCTAAAGAGAGAATCTGAGAGTAACAATTAAATATTCACTAATAATTAGCTCATAGGGAATCATCAACATCCGTCGTAAATAGGAACTTAACCGAGCGGTGGAAAGCCTCGTTAGTCAATTTAAATAATAGAAGCTTTTGATATTTTCCTACGAAACTGACAATGGAGTGATTCGCTGAACATTTTTGGAGATATATAATTACACTAAATTTATGCCTTCCTACTGAGATGGCCCGTCCGGGATTTCGTTTAAGAGCGTGAATTTTGTTTTGTCTAAGGTAAGTAATCTGTGCTACGGGAGTGTTTTGTTCTCAAGTTTTTCTGTATCGATGTGTTTTGGGAAAAGGAAATGTTTTCCATGGAAGGGACATTTCTTATACAAAGTATGGTATAGGGTTATAAAATATTTAAAGTTTCTAAACATAGAACAAATATATATATATACGCGGGTTGTCGCTCGCTCACGGTAGCTACGGGCCCTGATATTGTCACGAATTATTCTTTTTCGTCTAATAAACGATTAAAGAGGTTGTAGGCAGTATTGACCACGTGTGCACAACCCAATGAAAGACCGTAGTGTAGGTGGAATAAACGAGACTATGGTTAAGGTTTTATAAAAAAATATATTTCGGAAACCTCACATCCCTTACCTTAAGGATGCATAGTTAGCATAGGATAACTTGCTAATGAATTATCTATGTGTTCTTTGAAAGAAAGCTTGTCATCAAGGATAACACCTAATAACTTGGCTAGACGAAAGAGCCGATTTATAAGTTAATACTTTTTGCTCTAACATTTATTGAATCGGTTCTTTTATTTGTTATTAACTAGATAATTTGTTTTTTTAGTA
>JABUQX010090344.1:12500-15000 GCA_015478945.1 Trachelipus rathkii | reverse complement strand
GTATACTTGATATATTATATATATAATATATATATAAGTATTATATATTTAGGGTAGCAAGATATTAAGTAGTATATTATATAGTAGTGAGTATATATTATGAAGGATCGTTTAATATGTGATAATGATAGGATGTGTTAAGAGATTATAGTGATTTATAAGTATATATATTATCAATAGAGAATTACGTAAATTAACTTGAACTCTTGTGCCAAGTGGTCAAGAGTGTATAATGAGAGGAGCGAAATGCATTAGGCTGTAATTATTGGTATACTTTGATTAATTCTTATCTGTAACAGACAACTCATTAAAGTGATTGCGAGGTGGTTCAGTTTCTAATGCCCCTCTCTTTCATTATTTTTGACAACTCATAGATATGAATGTATATGTTAGCAAGTGTATATATAGTTATAGTATAGTATGTAATATAGTAGATTATTACTATATAGTATATAAGTAGTAAGTATATATATATATTTATATTAGTAATTGTATATATATAGTATATATAGGTAGATAGATTGTTAGTCTAATGATATTAGTATGTTATAATAATGATAGGATTACTAAAGTAATATATAGTGTAAGATATAGTTTGGTTTATACGTATGTAAGTGCTATATGCGCATATAATTAGTGTATGACATATCAGAGATATATAATATGACTATTGATATGATAATAAGTATTATATATTGTGAGTACTAGTAGTTAGGTAGTAGTAGAGTTGGTATTACGTTATAATTTTAAGTATTAATATTTATTTATTTGCACTATCGAGTATCTATTATTAATTAAACAACCTTGATGTATAACATGAGAAAATATTAGGTCATAGAATCTACGCGATTGTGATCGTTTTATTATATTGGATGATATTGTTTAATGTTTATGCCAAAGGACGTTGTTAATCCTTTCACTGTTTCTATTTTTATTTTTTATTTTATTTTACTATTTTTATATATATTTATATATATTATTGAATTATTTTGATGTATTATTATTTTTTATTTAATATTATTATTATTTTTATTACTTTTCATGTGTGGCTTCAGCGTATATATATATATATATATATATATATATATATATATTATATACTTATTTTTGTTATTTCATTATTATATATTATTATTATTATTAATTATTATTAGTTTAATTACTGTATTATATTATTATGTATTAATTGATTATGATTATTATTCATTATTATTTATATATGTTATATATGTATTTATTATTAGTATATTATTTGTTTTCTCATTTATTATTATTTATTATATTTATTATTATTATGTATGTTTAGTATTTAATTATTTATGTGATTATTATTATTATTATATTATTAGTTTTTATTATTAGTTGTTTTAATTATTAAGTATTAATTATTAATTATTAATTATTATTATTTATATATTGATATTAATAATATTATTGAATTATATATTGATTCATGTTATTATTATTTTAGTTATTTATTATATTCGATTTATTATTATTATTTAGATTATTATTTATATGTATGTATTTATATATTATGTTATGAGTTTATTTTCTTCTAGGTTGTGTGTTTCATATGTTGAAAATAATGGTTAGTAGTCATGATATTTCTTCTTATAAATATTGTGACTTTTTGCTAACTTTTTAGATCCCATTTTTTTGAAGATAGAATTGATGATATTTTTAGTAAGTCCTATGTCTTTAATAATGTTTTTGTTAATAAAACGAAGAGGCAGTTTATGACTGATATTAAAGATATTATTTTCCCTTCATTGTGGCTTAGTGCGGATATGATATAGTTAGTATTAGTATAATATAGTAATTATCTAGTATTATACTATATGATTATATAGATATATTATATATATGTATAATACGTATAATATATATATAGTATAGTTATATATATATTATATATAATATTATATGATATATTATAATCATATATATAGTATTAGTAGTATTATATAGTATATTATATTATATATATAATGAATAACTAATAATACAATATATTTTAAATATTTTGGGAAAACATATTTTGCGGCATTTTACAACTAGTTTTTTTATTTTATTTTTCATTTGGCCTGTTTTGTTAGGCTAGGATAGGTTAGGATTAGGTAGGTTAGGTTGGGTGGTTTAGTTAAATTTTATGTCTCAGGTCAGTTATAGATTAGGTTAGTATACGCCTTTAGGTTAGTCTAGGTATTATCAAAGTTTATGGTTAATTCTAGCATCAAAATAACTTAAAAATGTTAAATTATCAATTTAAACAAATTATTGTAAATAATGTTAAATTCAAGTTAAACAAATAAACCATAAAAAAATTATAATCATTCATTTTTAAACTCTCTCTCGCTCGCCATTATCTCTGTCGGCACATCTTGCTCCTGCAAGCTTGCGAGGGAATGTCGCCTGTCCGGCATCAGCCGATAGTCTGTGAACAGCTCTTCGCTGTACTTTGATGGTAATCTCATGTCATATCTCGTCGTTGCGGGCG
>JABUQX010090343.1:0-19466 GCA_015478945.1 Trachelipus rathkii | reverse complement strand
GAGAGATGTTCGCGAGAGTTCCAGCCTACCATTTTAGGTCTAGGTATATCTCAGTCTTCTCGGCAAATGTGGTTGGCCGTGTCTTCGTTTTTTCCTAAATGGGCTTTTTTGTCTCCTTTGACTTTTGTTTTCTATAACCATTCGTCTTCAGTTAGTATCTTGTGCTGACAGGTTGCCCTCCTTTGTTAGGGTAGTGTTAGAGTTGCTACGGCAGCGTCCGAGTGTCTACGAGTACACCTTAGAGGCTCGCCGGTTAGTAAGCGCACTGAGAAATATAGCACCCGAAGTTGTCTACGTTCCGACGGCGTTAGTCGTTGGGCAGAAAACGTTCGAATCGTTCAAGATAGCTCCCCATGTCATCTTTTCCGTCAGTGAATGGGGGAAGCTTCGGTATTTTGGGCTCTTATCTGGAAACTTTCCGAGGTGTCATTGGTTGTCCTCGCTTGATTCATGAGCTCCAATCTCTTGAGCTCTTTTTCCGCTCCCTACTTCTTTTTTTCGAGAGCCTCTCTCTCAGCTCTCTTCCTCATAGGCCTCTCGTTTCTTTGCTCTTTTTCCGCTCGTTTCTCTCTTTTTCGCGCTCGCTTCTTTTTTCTTTTCACGGGCTTCTTCTTTGCGACCTGCTCGGCCCCTCAAATTCTTTTTCAGCCTCGCGGCCTTCAGGGCAGCTCTTTCTTCTGGTATGAATTCGCTGGCCTCTTACCTTGCAGTCCCAACTCTTAGACATAACTTACTCAAAAAGTTATAATCCATTTCTTTAAAGTAAGTTTTTTCAAAGTTTATACAACGCTTCCAGTCAGGACGGCTGAATTTGTTAGAAGTATCGCAGTCAAATTTTTCGCTTGAAATTTCCAAGGTATCACTGATCAATCACACGGAACAGGCCCCCGCAAGTGTATGTCACAATAAGTCCGTCCCTTGTACCTCTCCGCGGCCTCCAAGCAGGAGTGTGGTGGTTTGCCTTCTGAGGTGTGTGGTCTAGGGGTTGTGACACATTCCCAGCGTTACTGCTTGTGATTCTTTTGCTGGCGGACTTCTGTCTTCCTAAATGTCGCTGGCAGGCTTGCACCGTTGTGTATAAGGAGGCTTGCGCGTGCTTGACTGTTCTTCTTAGAGTTGTCCGTCCTGGGATCCTTGTATGTCCGTCAGATTTAAGGTGGAAGTGTTTGCTCGTAAGGTCTGTGACTATTCCTGTTTGTGCTTAATCGTTAGCGTATCCTTGTAGTAAGATGACAAGAGGTTGTACAGGCAAGGTTTCGGGTGAGTAAGTGCAATAATGAATAGTTATTATAACCCTTTAATCCTCACTAAGCTTAAGTAATACACGTCAAGAGTCTTGATATGAAGAGCGGCAAACAAGGAATGAACAACTGTATGTATAAAGCTCGCTCTTTTATACCATTTTCTCTTAAAACGCTTACCTGTATATTGTTATAAATATTTTTACAATCTTTCTTAAAATTATTCAAAATAAACTTACAATATTAGATATTATTGCAAAAACTCATAAAATTATTCTAAATAATTTTACAGTCTAAAAAGTATTGAATTGATGATAAAATTACTCCATTCTTATAAAGAATGGTAAAAATACTAAATTAATTACGAAAAATAGATCCTCACTAAAAAATATGACTAAAAGCATTCCTAATGGTAATAATGTAGCTTAACCTTTTCTTATGTCTGGATTCATCTGTGATAATATCCCCCTTATTAAGATGAAGATACGGATTCTGTGGGCAATAGATGTAGATCACTCAGTTCTCGAATAGCATTAAGTAATAAACAGAAATCAAGGTGTAACCAAAAGAGGGTTTGGATGGTAATTTCTTTCATTTAAGATATGCCGCTTCTGTGTTAGTTTTGATCGCAGATCAATATTATGAAGGTAATTTTTAATGTTATATAATAAACATGGACTTTGTCATTGACAACTCAAATAAATTTTAGTTATTATTCGAATCCATTATTATATTAATTATTTGTGAAAGCATTGGCAGGGGGAGAAGATACTCCATGATCCTGCTCACAGATAGCTATTCACTTATTCTCGTAAATGTTTTTTACCTTATTATATCACTTATGATCAATACAGTGTATCAAATATGACACTTATTGATGATAAACACCTTTAATTAAATATAAAATAATATACAGAGCGTCGCCAGGGCATGCCTGGACACGGGTCCTATGACACAGAATGACGGTGGCAGAACTAACTTCCGCTTCCTCGGTCGCGGCAAATAGAACCGTTGAGTAAAGGCACTCTCTATTGTTTGTTTCAATTTGAAATAACATAAAAAGAATAAAATAGTTGTTGGTGATCTTATAAGATGGCTGGCAATTTTACGTACATAGCTTAAATACACATAACTTTATAGATGCTTGGTTCATAATCTTTCTCATAATAGCTTTTGCCTAAAGTCATACCTCAAAGTTGAACAATTATAATCAAGATTTTTTAAAAGCCATTATTTTAATGGAAGTACTGTATTCAGTATATATATATATATATATATATATTAATATATATATATAATATATATATATATATATTATATATTATATTATATATATCTTATATATATTGAGTATAGTCGAGAGGTTAGTGTATATGTTAGTATGATATTATATTATATATAGTAGTATATGTGTTTATATATATAAATATATTATTACTTAGTATTAGTATAATATATTGAGTAATATATCTGTTTGTTATTATACTAAGTATAGTATTATACTTTATGTATAGTATATGATATATATAGTATAGTATGATATTGTGATATGTAGATGACTGGTGGGTGTGGAGTAGTGGATATATATTTCCTAGGGGTGTAGTACATAGGGTAGGGTAGGGAGGTAGCTGTCCTACGCCAATATTTATTGGATCTCTTTGAGAAAGTATTGGTAATTAGTATGGTAAAGTTAACTAAACTATTAGCAATTTTATTTGAAAGTGAAAAAAAGATGTACTGGAGATTTAAAAAGATTAAAGGAAAAAACTTGACATTAGTGAGTATGCATATTAATATAGGGCTTGATAACTAAATGTCTCATGTGTTGGAAGATTCTGTCCTTCTCTACTGCTGTGTCTTAGGAGGTAAAAATTCTAATGCTATGGGCGTACATAGATTTCATATTTAATATAAATAATATATAGAAAAAAATGACAGACATTATTCACCTTGCTGTACGAACGAAAAAATAGGAGAATCCACGGGGAACGAAACTTTTCATTCAGGCGAAAACGTACGAAAAAAAAATTGAAAAAAAGAATTTTGAATCCCTCGTGTGCTCTCTTTATATATATATATATAAGTATATATATATATATATATATATATTTATATATATTACGTATATTATATATATATATATATATATATATGATATATTTATATAGTATTATATTTATCTTATGAACTATACATCTCAAGGTATGGACACTGATATATATATATATATATATATAAATATATACTATATAGGTAGTATATATATATCATTATATATATAATATATATATATATATATATATATATATATATATTAATATATTATATATATATTATATATATATATAGTATCTAAATATATATTATATAAGTGAGTATCAAATAAATCATATTGATTTTTTTCAACTGATTTTTTTTCGACGCTATTTTTTTTTGGCTCCAAAAATCATAGATTTTTTGCTTGTTTTGATTTTTTTGCTTTTTTAATATATATATTTTAATTTTTTTGCAATATTTAAGTGGATTTAATTTCAATAGAAATAAAAATTAGAATTATATATATCATAGCAAGGCTACTCTGTTTCAAATTTCTACAACTTTAAAAATGTCAACAAAGATCATGTTTCCAAACATGTTTCCTTTTTTTCTGATGTAATATATTATCATTATTAGAAATAACACTCCTGTAGTGTATCTGTTCATTGTGTCATAGACTATAAGCCCCTTTTTTAAGATTTTGACTCTCAGATATAGGGCACTAGAGGTTAAAAATTATACTTAATCGAACTTTAAAAAAAAGTTTGTTTACTAATTATATTTCGCGTGAACGACACGATTGCTCAACAAATCAAAAAATCAAAAAATTCAAAACAATCAGAAATTAATTTTTTTCTGCAAAAAAATTCCTCCCGAAAAATGCCGCCAACCCTATATATAGTATATATATATATATATATATATATATATATATATATATATTATGATATATGATATATATTATATATATAGGGTATTATATATATATACTATATAGTATATCATATATAGTATATATATATAATAGTATATATATATAGTATATGATATATATATATATAATATATATATAGTAATATTAGTATTATATATATATATATAATATATATTATATATATACAAAGTTTTTGAGTAAGAGCATGGAAAAATATGAGAGAATAATATAATATATAAAATCTAGCACGAAAATGCAAATTAATTTGTGTCAACGTTTTGCTATTACTTGTATGTTTTAGCGATTGCCGTGAAGTGACCTCCATTAATTATTTTCCTCCAATTTCGCAAGATAGGCAAAAATAGAGGTAGACGCAAAAATGTATTTTGATTTCGCCTTTTGTTCACACCTCTGTATCTGCCTCCTTTCCTCATATTAAGAAGGCCTTTCTTCTTTCCTCTTGCTTTGTACATACATATTATCTTGCTTTTCTTTTCAAGACTATATTTATATACATACACACGTACACTAAAATTTTTTTATCCTAAATATTTAGTTATTGTATCTCTCTCTCTCTGTCTCTCTCTCTCTCTCTCTCTCTCTCTATCTCTCTTCTCTCTCTTCTCTCTCGTCTCTCTCGTCTCTCTCTCTCTCTCTCTCCCTCTCTCTCTCTCTCTCTCTCTCTTCTCTCTCTCTCTCATTGTACTGTCTTTTCTCATTTGTTTATATTAGCGTTCATAAGATAATTTCATCCGTGCTTTTGGAAATTATTTAATGTTTAAACTATTTCGAGGTTTTTAAATCGCGTCAAGACAAAATTGTGTGTGTGTGTGTGTGTGTGTGTGTGTGTGTGTGTGTGTGGTGTGTGTGTGTGTGTGTGTGGTGGTGTGGTGTGTGGTGTGTGTGTGTGTGTTGTGGTGTGGTGTGTGTGTGTGTGTGTGTGTGTGTGTGTGTGTGTGTGGTGTTGTGTGTGTGTGTGTAGTGAAGAGAGAGGAGAGAGAGAGAGAGAGAGAGAGAGAGAGAGAGAGAGAGAGAGAGAGAAAGAAAATAATTACAATCAGGGAATTAGGCCTGACTGTATTCTCTACTTCTCTAGGTATGCTGAGGCTAAGGTTTATACCGTTTAATTAATTATGCATTCTGCCAAGTTTGCGAAATTTTTCATATTTTAGTGGATTGCGGTGGTTCCCTATTTATTGTGGGGTTCATTATGCTAATTATGTCAATAATAATTGCAGGAAATAATGGAATAATAAGAATAATAAATAATGCAATAATAAGTAAAAAAATAATAATAATTAATAATAATAGATAAAATAATATAATAATGAATATCAATAATAATAATAATAGATAGAAGAATTCGAATCTAATAATAATAATAATGAATAATATAATAATTCTTGAAATTCATATTTTCTAATGTTGTTTGACCTGTAATGAACTTTACGTTGATCGGTTTAGGCGATTGTATTCTTCATTGGTTATAATATACATGGAGAAATATTAAAAAAAAAGAATTACTTGCTTTCCACGACAAATGTCGAAATTTGAATTTAGCATACAAATTAAGACACAGAATAAATTAATTTTTCTTCTTTGAACTCAAAGTTTTAGACGATAGGTCATGTACCTTAACCTAACCTGTACTAACCTAAACCACAGACCTATACAACTTTTAGGGCTAGATTAAAGTCGATTTTTTTGAATAAGAAGTTTTATATTTTTTAATTAATATTGTTGCAACGGTGATAATTTTTTATCTTAGTTTTGTTTTTACGTAATGCTTGTTGAAAAGTTGTGTTTGTATTTTGCCAATGAAATATGTCTGAATTTCTAGCAAGTGGGTTGAACAGGTTGTCTTGAAAGTTCTGCATAGATTGAAATACATATAATAATAATAATAAATATAATTAATAATAGATAATTATTAATAATAATAATAGATAATAATAAATAGATATGAATAATAATAATAATGAATTAAATAATATGAATTGTATATTCAAAGGGAATTTGATGCTCCTTAAACAACTTCTTAAAGTTCTTTCAAAATTTTTTATTCCATTGTTGATTGGTAGAGCCAATTTCTCTTGGCTCTTTCTTTTCCTGTTCAGTTTCTCTATCTGTAGCTTCTTTAGTTGTTAAAATGAGGGAAATTTTTTTTGTGTTTTCTTGCAAGAAAATTAACGACGCGCTGCCGCTTTCTCTCCCTTCTCCGCTACCGGTCTGGTGGCCTGTGGTGGACATACATTACGCCAAAGAGACTGGGATGTTGCAAATCAGAAAGGTCCGGGTTCAATACAATCGTCCGGGATCCTAAGGTAGGGAATTACCTGGAGAAGTTTCTTCATAGATAGGGTTAATGCCCGATAGGTGCGAAACTTTAAAAAAAAATATTCTCTTAGGGGTTCCCCTCATAAGACCAAGTAATTTGCTGAGTTTATGTTTTTAGTTTGTTTGTTTTTTCATGTATGTCATGTGGGTTTGATCCGTTCGACGTGAGCTTAATTCAGTTTTTTTTTAAAAAAGAAGAATATTGTTTTTTTACAAATGTTACAATACTTAATATATTATTTGCACAAAAATGTTTTCATATAGCTAAATACTACAAGATAGGCTTGAAGCCTTGTTGAATTAGAAACGAATAGAAAATATTTTATAATCATCATATCTTTATTAATTTGCAATGCAGAGAAAACAATGATACACACGTAACACAGACAGACATGCACATTGAAAAATTTGCCCTCAATTTCATATAAAATATATAATTATATATTTAATATATATATATAGTATATATATATATATATATATATATATATATATATATATATGATATATTGCTAAATAAAACCCACAAACCACAATATAATATTGTAAAGTAAGTGTATTATCGCTAAATAATTGGAAGGGCAAAGAAAACGGTATCTCCTCGCGGGATTTCGAACCGCGCTTCTCTGCGGTTGCGATAATCGGAAATCTTCCATCTCATAACGATCAGACCACGTGCTGTATGGTCTGCTAGCTCCAGAAGGGGTAACTTGTTTTTTGCTTTCAAATTATTTAGACTTATAATATCATATATATATATATATATATATATATATTTTATATATATATATATTATATTATATATATATATATAATATATTATATATATATATATATATATATATATATAATATATATTATAATATAAATTGCAATAAAAACCGCAATATAAATTTTGTTGATTTGATAAAACACCCTAAAGCATTTCAGCCCTTCTGGCGGAGGGTTAGATATCCTAGACAGCCTCACTCCTTTCTGGGAAGCCGTAGAATGCTTTCCAGAGGAAAAGTCGGCGGGGCTTCGCTTTTAAGGTTCACATCGGGTGTGCTCTGGTGGTCAGAAAGACATATGCTTTATACGTACAGTTTTGCTAGGGTCCGCTGGTTCGACATGCCCTTAGCAGGGTGAAATTGCTTTATTGGGTGTTTTATCAATATATATTATTATATATATATTATATATATATTTAGTATATATATATATATATATATATATATATATATATATAATTGGGGTGGGTTTGTGGGTGTGGTGTGTCTCGGTGTGTCTCTTAGTTGTGTTATGAGGCTAGGTTGGGTTGTGGGGCTTTTATATATTATATATATTATATATATATATATATATATATTAATAGTACATATATATATTATATATTATATATATATATATATCTATATATATATATATATATATATATAATATAATATTATATAATATATATTATATATATATATATTATATAATATATGATATATATATTATAATATATGATTATATATATATAGTATATATTATATATTAGTATATATTATATATATATAACGTATATATATAATATATATATATATTATATATATATATAATAATAATATATGATATATATATATTGTATTATTTATATTTATTAATTATTATGTGATTGCCAAAATAATAGATTATATATTATCATTATTGGTGCATGTAAAAAAAGATAAATTCTCAGGTCTATTACATTGGATATTGTCCAATAAATTCATTGGTACATAAAAAATAATAAAAAAAAATGAAATGAAATAACCCGGAAAATTCAAAAAGGTCAGAAATTAATGACCTAAAAAAGAATTTTTTTTTTGATATATATAAAATTTATATATAAAAGGAAGAAAAAGAGAAAATGGAAACGAAATTAATGGATAGATTTTGGTTCTTATTGAAGTATGTTGTTAGAAATTATATTTTTTTAATATTTATTATTTGTAAATTGATGTTATTATTATTATTATTATTATTATTATTATTATTATTCACCACGGAGGACAGAGGTCACATGAGTTTTATTCTTTGTGTCTTTGTGGCTTTGTGGTTTTACATTTAATGAACTTAGTATTATTTCTCAATAATGTTATATATTATTTACTTATTATTTATGGTAGTGTTATTATTATGTATTATTATGTATTATTATTAAATTTTAATTATTGCTTTGATTATTATTATAAATTATTAATTATTTTATTATTATTTTAATTGTACTACAAAACTAGATACGATCCTTGTGCGAAACTAATATGTCTCCCCGTACTATGGGATAATATTGAATTGATATGTTATTTTATTAATTAACATCATCGTATTAACTTGATTATTTTTTGTGATTGTTAGTTTATTATTATTAAATTATTAATTATTGTATTATGTATTATTTGATTTGTTTATTGGTTGATTATGTAAGGTGTGTGTGTTGTTGTGTTGTAGTTTTGCTAATGTACCTATAGTGTTTAGCTTGTGGATACATTTTTAAGCTGAGGGGTGTAGTTAGGTTTATTGTTACGGCTATCATTTATCATTATTATAGTGTTTAAATTGGTTATTAATTATTATATATATTTATCATTATTATTAATTATTATTTATTATTATTATTTAATTATTTTATTATTATTATTATTATTATTATTATTATTATTATTATTATTATTATTATTATTATTATTATTATTATTATTATTATTATTATTATTATTATTATTATTATTATTTATTATTATTATTATTTTTGCAAGATTTTATTACTGAAAACCTTATGAACCTTTTCGTTAACTTTTTTCAGGACAATTCTTGAGTAAAACAAAATTGTTGCCTTTTGTAACAAGACGAACTTTCGCCCACTCACGTTGGACATTTTTGGCTTTATTTTAACAACGAAGCTAAAAATAAAATTTAAATAATACAATTATTACAAATTTAATAAGTAAGAGTAAAACTACTATATAAAATATATAAAAATTAAAAATCTAGAGTTCATAAATTAGATTGTCATTTTTTTTTCTCAAGTAAAAATATTAAGGAAATGAGACGTTTCGTTATATTTGATTTTAATATCCGGTTTAAGTTTTCTTATAAGAAGGGACTCCGCTAGCCTAAGTTCGCCAATGCATTGTTGTTTTTATGCAAAATCCTAAAGTAATTTGCAATATTGCTGTCGTGTGATTTTGCATGTTCTACCTGCATACGTTGTATCTTACTTGACATGTACTTGTGCTGCAACATACGCTGTCGAAGTGTATTCGCTATATAACCAATATAATGTGTTACCATTTAGTTTTCATGCAAATTGTACACAACGTTGTTACACTCACCAGCAGGTGGTACATTACGAGCACAGAAAACAAGAAAATTTTTTGTTAATTTTATTTTTTTTTATTTTTTTAATTTTTTTTTTTTTTTTTTTTTTTTTTTTTTTTTTTTTTTTTTTTTTTTTTTTTTTTTTTTTTTTTTTTTTTTTTTAAATATGATTTACCCAATCCATACAGCAAGAACTTATTCCCTTTGAGGTCCTCCTCCTACCTTACACCCAACACCTTCCGGCTCTTCCTCTCAGCTCTTCTCTTGTTTTTCTTCGTTTCTTGCTAGCGCATAATCTTCATGCATATCAAAAGTTCCTTATTATGTTATTTTGTGATCTATGTATAGGTGTTATTAGCAGTATAAGTCTATTTATTTATTTATTTTTATTTTTTTTTTTATTTTATTATATTTTATTGCTATTATTTATTATTATTATTATTATTATTATTATTATTATTATTATATTATTATTATTATTATTATTATTATTATTAAGTTATTATTATTATTATTAATAGATTATTAATAATATATTTCAAGATAATATTAATGGCTTTTACTAATATTTAGGTTTTCTCAATGACAAAGAAGCGAAGGCTATTCCGACCGTATTGATACAGTAACTCATTTTTCAGGAGCAATCCAAATTAGTGGTTGCGGTTTTTAATAGAATGTAATACAATGGAATGAAAACACCTACAAAGCAGGAGCTATAGAGAGATAGTGAACGCTCGTAAATGTAACCAGGTTGCAAAGAGCTTTCCTTAATGTAAGGCAAATATATATATATATATAATATAATATATATAGTAATTAATATATATATATATGATAAGTATTAATAGCAATATATATATAAGTAAGTATATAATATAAGTATATATAGATATATATATAATAATATGAAAGAAGAATAGTAAATATAGGAATATAGATATAAATATGGACATAGTAATATATTATATATATATAATAATAAATGATAATGAGTTATATTATAATATATATATATATATTATAAACTAAGTAAGAAGTGTCTATAAGTATTATATTAATAGAATACCGTATATATATTAGGGATGTACGGAACCCAGAGAATTTATGGTTCCGGCCGGAACGGAACTTTCCGGAACCTTGAGTTCCGTTTCCGGCCGGAACCGGAACTTTTCGAGTTCCGGTTACTTACATATTTCTGCTTTAGATGGAGAATTTATGTTAAAAAGTTGAGTGATCTACGTCTTGAAGTATCTGGCATCTTGTACAATTAATACTCGCGCATACTGAGTGAAGCTCCTTAGTTGCTGTAGCCCATAACTGATCGCGTCTCAAATAAAGACATAATTAATAGTAATGTAGATAATAAAAATATTCTATATTAAGATTAGCATTCTTAAAAATTTTAAAAGCTTTTTTTAGAAAAGCTTTTTTTTCGAAAAGCCTTTTTTAGAAGCGGGTAACTGTGAGTTTATAGAGAGTATAATAGATTCACTCTATTTAACCCACAACATGGAGAGTAATTATTTTCCTACCACATAACCATTTCAATATTCAAATAAATATATACATTTTTAAGTAAGAAAAATTATGGAATTCTTTTTTAAATTTTTTTTAAATATTTGCTCAGAAAGCTAAAGTTTTATTAATCTCTTTTTTTTTAATTTCTGTTTAAATTGCTACTTTTCTTTTATAATTAATGATTTAATATATCATATAATAGCATAATATAAAATAATTAATTAATAATTAATAAATATCAATATTAATATTAATAATTAATAATTAATAATATAATAATAATAATAATAATAATAATAATATAATAAAATATTATATAAAACCAATATTACATTTTATTTTATTAATATATTATTATTATTTATGTTACATATTTTTGATGCTTTTTCAAGCATATCCATTGAATAATGTTAATTATTATTATTTATTCTTTTCAATTATAATAAATTATTATTATTATATAGAATACATAAATATTCCAGTTTTAATATAATATAGTGACTATCTTATTGTTTTTGAAAATGATGATTTTTATTTTTAAAAATTTTTAAAATATTACAATTCATTTTTTATTTTAGGATTATGATTAATGGTATTATTATAATTATTATATTATTATATCATTACCAATTGCATTATTATTCGATCTCATTATGTGATTAACTTATTTTACTGGTATCATATTATTTACTAAGTGTGAATAAATTATATTATATATTTTTATTTTAATATTCAATACAATTTTTTTTATCGATTAAAAATGCATTAATGTCGTGTAATATTACATATAACAATAAAATAAATATAATTTAAATATTAATATTAATTTTAATTCAAAGTTTTAGATTAATTAAGATTTAATCTATATTATTCAATTTTAGTACTTTATTTTTTGTCATAAAGATGTTTTAGAAATTCAATTTGATTATACATTTTCAGTTTATATATATTTATTAATTTTATTACTGATTTGAGTGTTTTACTTATTTTCACTTTTTTAAAGTAGTCAGACGATTTCCCCTAGGTCGCAATTCATTAATTTTTTAAAATTGTCATTTTTATGTTTTTCTTGTTTATATCCTAATGTATGAATAGCTCTTCTATTTTAACCAGAGTTGAATTTATTAGTGTTGAATTTTTTTATATTTGATTGGTATTTTTACATTATTTTATATAAATTATTAAATGTAGTATAAATATATTATTTTTATGTTTTTATTATTATAATTATTCATTATTTTTATTATTGCTATAGCTACATATTTTATTTATTTACATATTGTATTTTTAGATAATGTGTAATTTTTATCCAGTTTGTGATTGATATTCCATATGTAATTATAGATTGATTGATGCGTTAATATATCCATCTTACTATAAATCAGGTGATATCGTATATAGTACTATAATAGGTGTCATCGTGCTACCCAAAAATACCTACTGATAAATAAATGGACGTTCACACTGAAGAGAATTAAGCCCCATAATAGCTTCTCACTCTAGAGTGATACTCAAGACTTAGAGTTAAATTAATTATCTAGAATTCTGTTACCTCTCACACTGATCTGTGGTTATTTATTTTCTGCGATGAAATTAATTGTTTTAATTATTATTTTCTGCGTCACTTTGCAGGTAACTTGGAATTAGTCATTGTTTTAATTAAAATATCTACAGTGCGTGAAGAGGTCTCTGTGAGGTCAATGTGTATTAATAGTTACAGATAAAGGCTATATTATTATTTTTCTATGCTAAGATATTAAATACCTTTTGGAAGAAAGATGGTTGAGTTAGTTTAGTGTCTTTTTATCTACCGTACGAAGCTTCATTTTATATTTATCTTATTTAATTTAATTACTTATTTAAAATTTATCCTGGTCAAATTATTAGGGAGGGGAAAATGGTTCAGTCTTATAAATTTTTTTTATTTAAAAATTTATTTTTAATATGCTATATTTTATTTTATTTTTTTTTATTTTTCCCTCTTCTATTGATGTATAGACGTTAAGACATTTGGCCTATTTTAAGTTAATTTTATTTTGTATCTATTATTTAAAATTATTAAAATTTACATATATTAAAATTATTTTTATTATGTATTTTACTTATATTAACTATTTTTAATTAATTAATTTTAATATCCTTATTTAATTTTTATTATTTTTTTCATTTAATTCTTATTTATTAAATTATTATTTTATTAATTAATTTTTAAATTATTTTCATAGTTACTTTTTTATATATTTTATTTTTCTAGTTTATTATATTTTAAATTACCTCATTATCATTATAGAACAATGAAAAGTAACGGTTAATTCTCAATTAGAGTTTTCTTCATTCCAACTTATTTTAAGTATTATATTAATAATAAGCATTCATTAGTATAGAATGTATTAAAAATATTATTATTATTTATTACCTTTCTAAGATATTCTATTAATATAGATTATTATTGATATAAATTATATATTAATTATATATTATAGATTAGATTAATATAAACTATTAATATCTTAATATTATAGAAGATAATTTTAATATCGTTATTTATTATTTATTATTATTAATTTATTATTATTATTATTATTATTCATTATTATTATTATGTAACCTTATAATTATTATTATTATTATTAGCATATTTTTATTATTATTATGATATTATTATTATTATTAGTTTATTATTATTAAATTATTCCATTATTATTTAATTATTTTATTAGTATGTTGTTATTTTAATTTTTATTTATTTTTTACATGTTGAAATATTTATTTTATTATATATTATTATTTTTATTTATACTTTTATATTATTCTTAATTTTTTTTTATGATTATATATTTTTTTTTTACCATCTTACTTATTTAGAATAGCAAAACAAATTCTTACTTACGATACTAAAATTATTAACTTTACAAAGGATTTGTTCCTTGAAATTTTCTTTCATAAAGAATTCCTAACTTTTGTACCTATTCTGGCATCAAAATATTACCGTAACTATTAAACCTATATATATAATATTATTATATATAATATATACTAATATATATATATATTATATATATATATATATATAATATATAATATTATATATATATATATATATATATATATATTATATATATATATATAATTTATATATAATAATACAATACTATATAATATACTTATATATATTAATATATTTATATATTAATACTATATAATATAAATATATATATATATATATATATATATATATATATATATATATATATACCAGTGGCGGCTTTTGGGGGTAGGCAGAGTAGGCAACGCCTTACTTGCCTTAGTGAGCCAAAAAATATTAAAAAAGTCAGCAATTACATAGACGTAATAATGAAATTATAATATCATATCACTTATATACTAATACCCACATATATTATATAAGTCCTAATATAAAATAAAAATATATAACATATCAGAATATAATATATAATAATACTATATATATATTATAATATATATACTATATATTATATATATTATAGATAAATAATGTACTTCCAATGCTAGCTTAAGATGCCGGCATCAATTTCTACTCGATTCTTTATTATAATAGTAGCGATCGGTGCCAATTTGTAATTCTCGGAGTCAAAAAAAATAGTTCCGTATTCTCTAAGGCTAGGCAACTTGGGCGACTTTGGATGTGCTTGACGAGTCAGTATCATGTCAATTTTTTTTTTAATAATCCCTATTTTAATTGCATTAGCAAGAAATAACAATAAATATTAATTAATAACATCAATTATATAAATTAAATAACTCAATAATTATTATTTTAATTGCATAACTTGATCTAATCTCTTAGATCGCAAATTCAAGCATTTTCTTCCATTTATATATTATTGACTTTCTCATTCAGAACCTACAACAGATGGGCCAGATCTCCTTATCTTCAGCGACGATAATGGTTGCCTCTGACTCAGGATCTGTTGCTATATTTTTCATGTATTAATAATAAGATTGCCATGTTGTGGAGTTCCATGGTAATAATATTACGCTGTCCTATTATTCTTTATATATCTGATGTTTATGGGGCTGGTTTTATTAAAGATTTGAGCTGTGTAGTTTTGTAAATACGTTTATATTGCGAATTGTATCAGATTTAAGTTTCATTAAAAATTAGCTAAATTTCTTTTCGAAATGTTTGTTAAAGACTAATATTGGAAATAAGTTCAAAAATAGGTAGAAAATGTGGGGTCCCCACTTAGTCGAAGCTAGTGATATACATATGTATGAGATCCCTACCCCTTCATTACCTTGACAGCCTCGTGCGCTGAGAAATACCGATATAAAAGGTCTTATGTAATATTATATAAATAATGAATAAATAATGTACCTAATTATAAGGTATAATAAAAGTCAATAGTGTAAAATAAAGGGTATAAATATGCTGTGACGTAGGTATAATAAATAAAAATACATTATACTATATATTATAATATATAATATGCATTTGAAAAAAATAATACAGAAAATTTAAGCCGTAGCACATAAAAAGGAAGAAAACTTGATCTTCTTTATAAATAAGTAAGATAAGAATAAATAATAATAGATAATAAATGAAATAATATATATAGTATATATAATGTTATATATATAGTATAAAATATATAATAGTATATATAAGTAATATATAAATAAGTATATAAAGTATAATAGTATAAATAGTATAAATATATATTAGTAATATATATATTAAATATATATTTTATATAGATATATATAGATAATATGTTATTTAGTATTATATTATAAGATATATATATATATAAAAATTGTATATATGGTATACATAATTTAAATATATATAATACTTAATATATTTTATATAGTAATTATTATATATATAATATCATATATATATATATATATTATATTATATATATTTATTATTAATAAATAATTAATAATATATAATATATATAATAATAATAGTTATATAATTAGATAAGGTGACATCAATAAATAATAATAATATATAATTATATATATATATAATATATATATATAATAATATATATATATATATTGATTTGCCTACTCAAGAATTTTGACAACGAGCCTAATAATTTTAGTTATAATATATATAATATTTATATATAGAGTACTATATATATATATATATATATATATATAGTAATTAGATAATATATTATATTATAGTATATTATTAATATTTTAAAAGAAATACACCACTTTTGTTTACAGATACCAAAAACTTTCTTATACATAAATATTAATAAATTATTAAATTTTTGGTTAAATATATAATTAATAATTAATGGTATATAATTCAATAAAAAGAATAAAAAGAATGATATTAATAACATATAAATAAAGAATGATTAATGAAAATTAAATACATTATTAGAACATACCATACATTATATGCATTTAATCTTTTCTTAATAATATTCTATTAGAAAATTTAGATTTTTATCATCCATGGTCTTAGGATTTTTGCTTTAGAGTCTTTGTGCTCTGATTGTTCAACAAAAAATTTATTTTATATTTTTTTCGTCAAATTTGATGCATTTTTGACTCGGCTTCGTTACTTATCGCGCCATTACAAATTGGTGTATTAGTGAAAAATGTGTGTCATGAGAAAGTACCACTCGAATTAAATTTGTTAGTGAAGGTTGTTTTTATTTTCCCTAATCCTTTACACTTAGTCTCTCGCACTCATATATTTTTGTTTATATTATATATATTATAATAATTGTTAATAATAATATCAGATAAGTATTTATATATTCCATGGTTTTTGAGTTACCCCTATTATATAAATTATAATTATAAAATTTTTTTAATGTCTTTTTATAATTTGTATATTAGCCTATACAAAAATAATATTATACTATTTTATTATTATTTCCAAATACCATTAATGATTTATTATATTATCATTAAGTTCACTTATGACTACCCCTCAGAGTAAAGCTTGCTATATTCAAGTAATATTTACTGATTCATAGTATTTTATATATGTATAATTATATTTATTATATTTCTTACGTCCTTATTTTAATTCTCATAATGTGGCATTTATATAATATTAATTATAATAACTGGGTTAAAACTTAAAATTCGCTTTCTCAATAATTATCAATAACCACAAATTAACCTGTCACACATACTACTCAATCAACCTGTCAAATTTGTTACCTACATCCAAAACCATATATTAAATACTAATTTATATTTATGTATTTATTATTTATTAATAAATTATTAAATTATATCGTTTTTATGTATTATTATATATTAAGTGATTATTATTATTATTATTAATTATATAATTATTATTAAATTATATAATATATTAAATTTTAATTTTATTTTATTATTCTTAAGCTCATGTGTTCTCTATATTATAAATTACTTGTAGCCTAAGATATTTTTCAAAATAAGCCCAAAAAAGAATTTATACTCTTTATCAGCTTTATCAGGATTGATTATTCAGGGTGATTTTCATTTTCAGTTCATTTTCACAATGTGGCAAGATATTAGAGTGGTATGAACATGGAGGAGAAGATAATTTTAGGCTTAGCTTTCGTTTCATTCTTTTTAAAGTATCAAATATACATCTATTGCATATCATTAAAACGAAATTATTATTAACGTTTAGATTCTCTTTTCCTATTAGTAAGTACCATTATTTAACAACTTTGTTAATTGGATCACTTTTATAAATTTTGTAGTCCTAGTTATTTAATAAATATTTATTCAAAAAAATAAAATATTCTTAAATAATATCTCGAAATATCAGAGTTTAAAAATGAGTTTGTTTTAATTCTTTCACTGATCCATAAATCTGTTACAAATTTTCGTATTTATATATGTAATATATAACTACGTTTTATAACTAATATTATATATACATACGCCTATATATTAAGTATATATATATATAATTTAATATATTCGCGAATATTTTATTCCTAACTTCATAATGATAATATATATTTATATATTATGCCGTATGATAGTAAACTTTCCCATTAAATCATCTTTTAGTTACCATTTTTAATAATATATTACAGTTATTTAAATATATTATATAACTTTTTAATATTATCTCTATAATTATTATCTTACAGCAACAATTATTTAATATTTTTATTTATTTTAATAATTCCTTTTTTGGTTATAAAGTTTAATTCTTTAGATAAAATAATAACATACGATTATTGTTTTGAATAATTTAATACTGATATATACGTAATATTATAAACTTTATATAAATTTTTAATTATTAGTTTTTTGTTAATGTGAGTAAAGTTGACATTAAATTCTCAAAGAATATTAACAAGCCATTTATATAATGAGAAATAAAAATTATACTTATTCATAATATTTGAAAAGTGATATATAGATAATAATACCTCTGATGTAGGAATTTAGATAACCGTTATATACGACATATTGTTCCCTTACTTTATTATAATTGTTGTATGAATATTGACTATTATAGATCTAATAACTTTTACACGGTATATAGGGATTAATAATAAGTATTATATTATTATTATAAATTCCCTACTCGGTGAAGTTATAAGTATGTAAATATGTATATGGACTTTGTTTGAGGGATATGTAATTTAGTTATGGATCGACTTTATTCTAAGTGCGTTTTTCCAGCATATTTTGTTAATATTGATTTTTTTAGTTGACGTAGAACTACTTCTGTGATAAAACTTGTAATAGCATAGTAGATTCCTAATAGAGCCAAATAATTGCGGACAAAAGTTAAATTCTACTTTAAAATAAGACCTCAAAATGTGGATTCACTGATTATACGGTTTCAGCCTAAATAATTATATTGTTTTTACTTAAATTGATAGCATTCATAAATTTCCTATAACCGATTCACTTTATAGTTCATTATTATTATAAATTATTTATCTATCTATGTATATTATAATTGATTAAATAGGTAAAGTATTGTCTTTTATATAATATTTTTATAATTAATTATAGTTTTAATAATCATATACATTAAAAACAGAAGCTTTTTCTGATTGTTATAATATAAATGGAAGAAATCATTT
>JABUQX010090342.1:15000-27500 GCA_015478945.1 Trachelipus rathkii | reverse complement strand
GCTGTTAATCGAATTGATAGCCACTTTAACTTTAATCTTGATGACACAGAATCTAATATTGCTAGTTTAGTTTTATGGCATATATCCAGATGTGAGAAACTTCCGAAAACTATTTGAAAAACCCTTTGAAGTGGTTCGAAGTTGCTGACAATACTGAAGGGGCTCATTATTAGGGCGATTAATTTTTTTTAATCAACTGCTAGAAGAGTAGTTGGCAGCAAAGCTCAATAGAACAATCGAGGTCAAATTATATATTTATATTATAGATATATATTTATATTATATATATATAATATATATAATATATATAATATATATAGATATATATATTATATAGATATATATATAATATATATATATATATTATTATATATATATATAATTTACAACTTACAACAGCTCCCAGAAAAGGTCAAGACCCTCAAAGGGGCCAGAGCTCTTTTCCATCTTTGTCTATCCTCCCAGACTTTCTCTTCTCTTCTGTCCAGCATCATAAGCATTCCATGTCTTTCAATGAGTCCTCCATCTACGTCTCCACTCCCCATCATCCTCATAGGGCCACTCTCTCCTCCTGCATCCTCTCCAGGTATCCCCACCATCTCAATCTGGTTGCATCCATTATTTAATAAAGCCTTCACTCCAACCTCCTCCTTTATTACCAGATTCATTGTCTGTTCCTCGTAGTCTTTTCCCACCGAATTATAACAGATCATTTCCTCCTAGTCTTTTCCCACCGGATTATTTCCTCTTGTAGTCTTTCTCATGTTTTCTGCCGCCATAATAGTGAATCGGTGTTAACACCCCCTCGAATGTCACCCTTTTCACCTCCATAGCTCATTGTCTATCTGTTTCAGTAGTGGGGGTTACCCTGCTCTTTACACCTTCCCCACTGAGCATTCTACTTTTATCTCCTGTAATCTTCCTCCTCCTCTTTCAAAAAGACTCCACCACGTTATTGGCTTTTCTCCACCCATCTAGATCTCTCCCTTCCACATCTACTCTCAGCTCTCCCCACTAACCACAATGGTCTCAGTCATGTTTATGTGTTCATAGGTCAGACGCCTCTCTAAGCATTAATAGCAAGACATTGTACCACCTCTCTAGCCTTATCCTGCCATTCCTTCCAGCATGCCAAGTCATCTGCGATGCCAGGAATTATCAGTTTCCTAATCTCCTATTATCCTCTCATCACCTTCGTTTATTACTACATTCCAGATTATGCTACAAACAAAATGTGACACACGCTTCCCTGTTTTGACTCTAGTTCTCACCTAAAACCATGCCTTAATTCTTATAATTCTGTTCTTACATTACATTTATGATTCTAACAAACTCTGCAGGCTCCTCTCAATTTTTATTCGCACTGCATATTCTCTCTTTAGCACTCTCCATAGTCCCTTCCTAGGCACGGAATCAAAAGCTTTTCTTAGGAATTAGAAAGCGACATATGCTCGTTTATTATATTCCCATACCTTTTTCTAACGTAATTCTCAAGGCGACAAGAGATCCGTCTTCGTTCTTCTTTCTATAATCCGTGCTGCTCTGTCATCCCAGTCTGGGCCTCTACTTACCGATTCTCAGTGTTTGTCACTAGAGTTTTCTTTATATGCCAAGTGTTTCGCAACAAGAATGTTACCTTAGTTGTGTTTACACCCCCTGATTTTTTCCCTTTTCTATTGGAACCATGACTTGACTTTTCCCACCTCTTTGTACTTCGCTCTCGTTCCAAACACCTATTGAAGCAATTTCAGAATCTTTATTTTCTCTTCGTCACCCCTTTGTTATCTATTGGGTATCCATCTTCCGCAAATTCTTTCATGTTCATCAGAGCCCCCTCCAACTCATTTTTTTCCCAAAATGATCCCTACCCCTCTTCATCCCCCCCTTGCTTGCAACTATCTCTATCTCCTCCCAGTCACCTACCTGCTCATCACATTTAGCATTCTTGAGGAGTATTCCGTTAATCTCCTTTTGGGTCTGTTGGTCTCACCAAAAATTCACCTGCTTATCCTTTGATATGCACCACTTCCTCTTTTGATCCATCTATACGTTTTGCAGCTAAAAATCCTCTTTCCTTTTTTGCCCTCACATTTTCCATAATTCCTTCCAACTCTCTCTTTGCGATGCCTTTTCTTACTTTCTTGTTCACTCTCTCTGTTTCATTTCTTACCTCCATATACTGGCCCTTGTCTGTTTAATTCTATTTTTCAACCACCTTCTCATCAATACTGCTTCCCTTGATTGCCTCTCACTTCATCGAGTCCACCGCCTCTGTGTGTCTTTTCTGCGTTCCTCCTCCCATCCTTTACCAGGGTCTGTCTCTTGCTTGCGTATTTTTACTTTTCTTGTTTCTTTCCCCATCTCTCCCGACTCGCTTCTAATTGTTCTTAGATTCTGACTTATTTATGTTCAATATATCCTTTTCTTTTCTCACTCTCCTTCAAGTGACTCCCACCTTAGATAACATTTCTCGTTTCTTATTCTGCAACTTGTCTGTTTTCACCTTCAGGTCCGTCACCAATAATAATCTATAATCCGAATATATATTGCTACTCCAGGTATCACTGTTCACATTTCTTGTAGCCTACTATCAGGACGATATGTTTATAGTCTTATAATAATCTGCATCGAATTTCTCTTGTGATATTGTTCCACTATATCTTGTGAATCTATGTGAGGTCTGCTGTTGGAAAAATTATTCATATCTCATTCCCTTCCTTAAAACAGAAAATCTATCACTTTCTCCTGCAATAATTTCTTATCTCTCTCCATACTGTCCCAACATTCTCTCCACCTCGTCTCTTTTCTCCTCCCCACTCTTGCATTGAAATCTACAATAAAATTATTATATGATATATATATATATATATATATATATATATATATATATAATATATATATATATATATATATATATATAATATATAGTATATAGTATATATATATATATATAGTATATATAAGTTTGATAATTTTTTTGGAAAATGTATCGAGTATCGATTATCGATTTTTCCGATACATCTATAGAAAAAAGCATAAAGCGATACGAATACTCGATACATTAGAAGTTGTCTAATCGATACCGAATCCGATAAAATGTATCGATCGAACGTATGCGGCCGAGCATGTATCTTAGATACTGCCCATCCACGACTGTAGTAAAAACCGATTCGTAGGCAGAGCCGATTTCTCAATAAAGTATAAGAGGTATCGGCCTTCAAATTGGTATGATGGTTATTGTTGATAAACTGATCACACACGAAATTTCAAGTCGGTAGGATGTATATAGGGGTACCTCCCCCCGAGAGCGAAGGTGAAAAATATAACGCTACGCCCTTGTTGCTGCTTCCTTTTCCGAGCGAAGAAGTTTAGGCTTAACGATTTCCAATCGAGCAGGTGGATCACAGGCGAGTTTGTGACCGTAGTCAGCCCTGATGGGGTGCAGTCCCCTTAGCGCCAAGGTTCAAATTCGTCCTGAAGAACCATTTAGGCTTAACGTTATCCCGCTAAAATTTGGATGTGAGCTATATGATAACGTAATCTAGTCGGAGACGAGATTACGTTCCTCTAAAAAAATTAAAATAATCGTAGAAGACTGAAACTTGGAGAAAGGTAGAGGAGTCAGAGTCGGAGACGGAGTTGAGTCGGATTCGCTTCGGAAGTCCAGGGAACCACCCCCGGAGGGGGGTCCCCTTTTGAAAAAAGAAGAAGAAATGCATGCGAATGCAAGAACAGAGAAGAAGAGAAGTAGAAGGAAAAGGAGGAAAGAAGAAAATGGGAAGGAGGAGAGGAAGAACGGAGTCGGAAAGTCATACCGGCTCCGGTGCTGGAGCCGGTTGCGTGCTGTAGATAAAACATTCGTATTAACAACATTGTGGTGTCTTTATATGAGGTTATTGGCGGGTCGTATAGATTTCGAAAGAGATAATAGTTTCAGGGAACCATCAAAAAAAAATTAAATAAAAATAGAATAAATAAATAGTTAGAATAAATAAATAAATTAAATAAAATTGCTTATTGCTTTTATGTTTATGACTTACAAATTTACGTTTTTATCATACCCTAAATCAGTAAATCAGTAAATCAAACCACCCCACCTACACTCCTGTCCAATCGTGATCTATTGATCTATAGATCTAATGATTCTGTTCATCTATTGATCTATTGATGCAAGTCTAATTTTTTTATCTAAAAAGTAATTTTACTACCCTAATCATAAATCATAAATCAAGCCACCATTCCAACCATCCTCCTGTCCATCCGTGATCTATATCTAATTGATCTATTGAGTTTCGAGTCACAATTTCGAGTATCTATTTTGATAAACAGAACATAAAAACGAAATTCTTTATACACTTGATCAACGAATATATGCTAACGTAATAAAGTTTTCACATTAATAAAGCTTACTTGCATCATCTTAACTATGAATATAAGTACACAGATGACAAAAACCGTAACACATCTTACAGGAAATTAAACTGTTAAACGTTAACAAAGTTGCCACATTTAACAACAGGTAAAGTTAAACTGACATAGCATACGAAAGACGTTAACTTATTCAACACTTTGTCAAAGCATGTCTCTAAACGATAACAATGTAATCTTACCATTAACATAGTAAGATTATTAACAAAAATCAAATTAACCTTGTTTGTAATTTATCTTTTACAGAGCATCAAGATCTAACGTAATAAAGTTTCCTCATCAATAAAGCTAGCATTACCATAACTAAGAAAATAATGTACAAAACCAAACCTAACACACAACTGACACACGAATAAACTGTTAACATTAACCAAAAGTTCCACACTTAACACCAGTAAAGGAAACTAAACATTGCTTGGCAAAACGTAACCTATTTACTTTTTCAAAGCCTATCTCTAACATATTGAACGTGTAATTCTTACAGCAGACACACTTACATTTAGCAAAAATGTATCACAACCTTGTGCCGAATTATCAGAGCGAACAGTCAAATCCTCTTGGCGGATTTAGAGTTTCTAACGTAAAACAACTAACAAGCAAAGAGGCTGACTAAGAAATTAATGTACAACAATTAACATAACGCAACTTTACACACGAATAATAACTTATTAACATTAACAAAGTTGCCACACAACACCATAAATTAACCAACACTGCTTGCAAAACGTAACGCTAGGCTTATTTTAGTCTCTCAGTCCTACGTATTGGGGTCTATTCGTGCAGAGACCTGTAAACGTTAGCGCAAAGTGTTTCGATAACCTTGATCGCTAATTATGCATACAGACTTTAAATCTCTCTCCAAACCATTCCATTATTTTTTTTACATTTCATGTAATATTTAACAAAAATTATCACAAACCTACCTAAATATAAGAATTTGCAAAAGCTATTATCTCATACATGAGATACTTTTATCTCTATCAGAACATAAAAATAAAACAAGTTTTATCCGAAGTATTATATAAAACATAAGTTCTTGAATAAAAATATCATAGCTTAAACTGTCCCCTTTACATCAAATGAGAATGCAGCATCCTCATTGGTAAATCAGGTAAATCAAACCCCCCATCCGACCACCATCCCGTACCCCATATCCGTTAATGACCTTTTGATCTGTCGATCTAATGATTCAGGTCCATATCGAGTACCATTTCTGATAAATATTGGAAAAAAAATAAAAACTGTCTTTTTATTTTTGCCCAACGAATAAATGGCTTAACGTAAACATTTTTCACGATATAAAAAAGCTAACTAGCATTACCAGTAACTAAGAATAGTAAGTTACAATGACAAACCAAACAACCTATGACGCCGAATAAAACTACTAACATTAACAAAGTTACATACTTAACAACAGTAAAAGTACCTAGCACAGTGTACAAAACGTAACCCTATTCACACTTTTCAAGCAGGTCATCTCTAACATATCAATGTAATTTTACATAAACGACTATTGATTACGTAGCAGCTTCGAGTGTCGTGTTTCGGATAAATAGCACAAAAATGAGTTTTTTATATACTAACCAGCGAATATATGCTAACATTAACAAAGATTTTCACATTAATAAAAGTAACATAGCATCATATTTTAATAAGGAAAAATTATGTACAACGACCCAAACTTAACACAACTTACCGCACTAGATAATACACGTTAAGCATTAACAAATGTTCAACACTTAAACACCAGGTAAAGTTTATAGATTGCTACAAAACTGAACCTATACCTTTACTTTTTCCAGCATTCTTTAACGATAACATTAATTGTTACATGACACTACATATTTAACCAAAAAATTTATGAGAAACCCTTGTCAATTATCATACAGACCAACGAATAAACACTAACATTAAACAAAAGATCCATACTACCAACAGTACATTAGCTACACAGCATACAAAACTACCCATATTCACACTTTTTTGTCAAGCAATCGTCTAACAGATCAATGTTAATTTTACACTTACATTGTAATATTTAGTTGGCGCATGTCGAGTATCTTTCGGATAAACATAGCACAAAAATGATTTCTTTATATACTAACCAGCGCATATATGCTAACATATCAATCTTTTTCACATTTAATAAAGCTAACATAGATTCATATGAACTAAGAAAATTATGTACAACGACCAAATACTTAACACAACTTACGCACTAATAAACAGTTAAAATTAACAAAGTTTCCACAATCTTAACACCAGTAAAGTAAATAGCATTGCATACAAAACGAAACCTATTCATACTTTTGTCAAGCGTATCTCTAACAAATTAACGTTTATTTTTTTTCATTGACACAGTAATATTTAAAAAAATTTATCATAACCTTTCTAAATTACATACCAACCAACGAAATTTAACTGTAACATTAAACAAAGTTATAATCCAAACATAACATAAAAAATAATTTTCTTTGAATAAATATCATAGTAAATGTAATAGTTTACTGATTTTAAAGCAGTAAATCAGTAAATCAGTTAAGCAGTAAAGACCATCCACCCCTCCCCACCCCTCCCCACCCTTCATCTATTTATCAATTGATCTATTGATTCATCTCACATTTCGAGTATATTTCGGCTAGAACATAACACAAAAATGTTTTTAATACTAACCATCAATATATCGCTAACGTAACATAAGTTTTTAACATTTAATAAGCGCTAACATACCATAACCTGAACTAAGGAATATAATGTACCAACGACCAAACCTTAACAACACCATACGTAACGATAAACTACTAACATAACAAAGTTTCCGCACTTAACAACAGTAAGTAACCTACACTTCGTACAAAAACGTAAACGCTATTCCCGCTTTTTTTTCAAGCATATCGTCTAAACATATCAATGTGAAATTTTACATAGACATTTCGTAATATTTAACAAAAATTTAGCAGTAAACCCTGATCTAATCACATACGGACAAAGTATATATGAGCGGCTAACTACCGAATTTTTTTACATCAACTTCTTATAATACTTAACAAAAATTCATCATAAAACCTCGTCTAAATATCATAATTCGGCCCCAACGAATATTGCAAACCACAACAAAGTGTTAACGCAAACATAGACCAAAA
This sequence comes from Trachelipus rathkii, assembly GCA_015478945.1. NCBI lineage: Eukaryota > Metazoa > Arthropoda > Malacostraca > Isopoda > Trachelipodidae > Trachelipus > Trachelipus rathkii. Next base: position 19,929 of record JABUQX010090342.1, on the reverse strand, counting down.
AATAAAAAAAAAATTATCCAACAATACAAAAATAAGTTCTTTGAAGTTAAAATATAACAGTAAAGCGCTTTGACAGTTTTACTGTATTTTAAATGCAAAGTAATCAGGAAATTAGTAAATCCAAACCATCCATCCCACAGTCCCCTACACACTTCAATCCGCCTATGATCTATTGAACTATTGAGCCAAGTCATATTTGGATCATTTGGATAAACATAAACATAAAAATAAGTTCTTTAATATACTGACCTACGATATATGCTTATGCAACAAAAGTATTCTAGCGTTCAATTAAATGAACATTTCATTAACCTTGAACAAGAATATAATGTACAAATGCAAAGCCTAACATACCTCGCGTACTTAATAATCCCTAACAATTTCCTGAAAATTCCCTACCTTATCAGAGGTAAAAGTAGCTAAACAGGTCATTAAAATACTCGATATGTTTACCGCTTTCCGCATATCAGCCAACAGTAAAGAACCGTATTATCTAACAAAAATCCCTTAAAAAATGACCAATCTATCAAAGACACCAGCATCTGAACTATGAATTGACACTTCCTTCATCAAAGTGTCCGTGTCTCGAGTATACATCATTGAACTATGAATAAACGTAGACATTACCAAAATTCTCGGGCAAACCTAACATTACTCAACAAAAACTTAACCTAGGCTCACGTTTCTAACACATCATCGTCAGTTAACACAGTAATATCTTACAAAAACTTACCATTTCTCTAACTAATCAGTGTTAATTTCACACAGTCATAGTAATTATTGTAAATAACGTTACCTCTTTACGAGATAAACAGCCTTCATAACCCAAGAGTATTCTAAGCAAAACAACATCACCTCCCAGAGAGAAAACCCAGGGGGATGCGCCCCTTGAGAGGGTGTGAATCCTGAGAGGGTCACCCCGAAGGGGGTGTAAGCGGGCATTACCCCTCCGAATTTTTATGTTATGTTTATCCAAAATGATACTCGAAATGTGACTTGAATCAATAGATCAATAGATCAATTAATCACGATGACAGGAGTATGTGGATGGTGGCCTTATTTACTGATTACTTGATTTAGGGTATGCTAAACAGTTACAATTTTAGTAAAAAAAAATTGACTTGAAATCAATAGATCAATAGATCATAGATTGGGAGGTAGATCAATATAGATCAATAGATCACGGACTGATGGGGAGGTGTAGTTGGGTGGTGTGATTTACTGATTTTATTTGATTTAGAGTAGTAAAAAACGTTAAATTTGTAAGTTATAAGACATAAAAAAGAAGAAGAAATTTTATTTATTATTCTATATTATTCACTATTATTTATTTATTTATTTTATTTTTTCTGATGGTTCTAAACCATATTTTGCGAAATCTATAAGAGCCAAATAACTATATAAAGACCGACCAACATTGTTGTTTATACGAATGTTATGTAAACTTAGCACCCGCACCAGCTCCAGCACCAGAAGCGGATGACTCCGACCTTCTCCTACTCCTCCTTCCTCATTCTTCTTCTTCTCCTTCTCCTTTTCTTCTTCTCTTCTTCCTCTTGTTTTGCACCTAAATGCAATTTCTTCTTCTTTTTTCAAGAGGGGACCCCCTGCCGGGGGGTTCATGGCTCCGAAGCCGAAATCCGACTTCCAAAACTCCGTCTCAGGACTCCGAATCCTTTAACCTTTCCCCAAGTTTCAGTGCTTCTACGATATGTTAATTTTTTTAGGGGCAGCGTCCCCCTTAACGGGGCACGCAGAGGAACGTAATCTCTCTCGACGAGATACGTCATTCATATAGCTCATATCCAAATTAAGCCCGATACGCAAGCCTAACATGGTTTTCAGGACGAATTTGGCCTTGGCGCTAAGGGGGGGGGCATGCACCCATCAGGCTACCTACGGTACCAAAACTCGGCCTGTGATTCCACCTGCTCGGATTGGAAATCGTGAGCCTAATTCTTCGCTCGAAAAGCAAGCAGCAAACAAAGGGCTTAGCTTAGTATGTTCACCATCGCTCTCAGGGGAAGGTACCCCTATAACATCTACCGACTTGAAGAGTTTCGCTTGGCTTGATCAGTTTACTCACACACAATAACCATATACCAAGTTTGAAGTCGACCTCTATTCTTCCAGCGAAACGGTTGCTACGAGCTCGGTTTATTACTTACAGCGATTAATCGAATAGTAATGTATTAGTAGATTGATTTTCTTCGATTATATTTTTCAATGTAAGAAAGTTCAACCAGAGCAGGTACGAGAAAGCGATTTAAACATCATATAGGGATAATAAACATTCGATTAGAATCGATTTGAAACCCCATCAAGAAATGATCTACGCATCATTTAAAACCTATAGCAACCAAAAAGCCCCATTTTGGGGCTCCTCGCCCCCTTTCGGGACTAAAAACCTCCGAAGACGTCTTCCAGACCTTAAAATTCGTCTCACCGACCTTAAAAACCCTATAACTTTGACGTATCAAACGGTCAAAACCAAAGTTGCAAAATGTTCTTGCGCAACATTTGCCAACATTCATGCAACATGTTTTGCAACATTGTTAGCGGTAGTTGTGCACCCCATACTATTATTTTATTATTATTATTATTATATTATTATATTATTATATATATTATATTATTATTATTTATTATTATCTATTATTAATTACTATATATTATTATTATTATATTATTATTATTATTTTATTATTATTGTTTATTATTATTATTATGATTATTATTATTATATATTATTATTATTAGATTATTATTATTATTATGATTATTATATATTATTATTATTATTATTATTATTAATTATTATATTATTTTTTATTATTTTATTATTATTATTTATTATTATTTTTATTATTATTATATTATTATTATTAGTAGTATAGTATAGTAGTAAGTTAGTAGTAGTATAGTCGAGTTGAGTAGTATTAGTAGTAGTCATGTATTTTTTAATTTTAACACACAACTTCAACTGATTTGTAAGAAGGGTGTGGATGGTTGTAGTGGGCGTGCATAGCCTGTCCTCCACGACCACAGTCAAGGATTGACGAAATAATTTTATAATTTCAATTCTAAATAATTTATATATTTAACATTTTACTTTGATCATTATTGCTTTTTAACTTAATTTTGTTAGTAAAGCTTTTTTATTGTTAATAAATTCTATAGAAAAAACTGAAAATAAAAATTTCCATTCGGAGGGAAGGGGGGAACAGCACCCTTATGTTCCCATTGAGAGGGGCAAAATCACCCCTGGACCCCTTTGAGGGTGTTCTTGATACTCATGACAGAATTAATTCCAATTCTTTTGAAGACAAATTCGCTCATTTTGTCATCAAATCTTATGAGTAAATTTTCGATCTCTTCACCAAAAACCTAGAACACGAACGTACTTTCTTCGAACGAGTGATTTTCAACTCATAGGACTTTAAATGTAAGAAAACGTCAACTCCAGTTCAGATCACACCAGAATATTTAAAATCATTCGTACCCCCATTCTTTTTTAGAAGAAAATTCTATATTTTACATGAGAAATTTATTATTTTTTGTTCATTGTATAACTATTCATTGGTAGACATTTTTAAATTGTTCTCCAATTACTACAGTTGAAAACTTATCAAAAGCCTGCTTTTTGCCGTAATGAGTGAATTATTATTATATTATTATTATTGTTATTATTATGATTATTATTATTTTATTCATATTATTATATTATTTTATATTATTATTTTTATTAATTATATTATTCTTATTATTATTATTATTATTATGTTTTTATTTTATTATATTATTATTATTATTTATTATTATTATTATTATTATTATTATTATATTTTTATTATTATATTATTATATATTGTTATTATTTTTTGTTATGATATTGTTTTTATTTATTATTTATTTTTATGTATTATGTATACTGTATTATGTTTTATATTTTTGTATACTATGTTTGTTTCATTCTATTTTATTAATTATATTATTATTTTTTGTTAGTCGAATGGATTTATTATATTATTACTACTTACTTACATTATATTATATTATATTATTATTATTTTTATTATTATTATTATTATATTATTATTATTATTATTATTATTATTATTATTATTATTCATTATTATTATATTATTTTTATTTCATTAGCAGTAGTAGTAGTGAAGTAGCAGCAGGAGCAGCTAGGAGCAAGCAAGCAAGACGCGAGGCAAATCTAATTATTACTTATTAAATTATTACTATTAAATATTACTTACGTAAACGCTTCCTTCTGTAGACTATAAATAGCCAATTAACAATCAACCCAAACAAGATCGCTGACGGACTAAACGAGTACTTTGTAAACGTAGGTAGTCAAATCTTGAAAGACAAAGTCCCTATTCAAACATCATTTGAAACTTTCTTCCAGTCTACGAGACTCATTTTTCCTTTGGTTCATATCACAGACTTGAGGTTAAAGAAGTAAGTCGCCGGGGACTAAAGACAAAAAATGTGAATTTTCATGTTTATCTCCAGCACATTCCTTAAACTCCCTGCTGACATAGTAGCCACCCCTTTAAAACACTTGTTCAATGAATCATATTTGACAAGAATTTTCCAAATTCAATGCGTCAGCTACAAAGCAGCTAAACTTTGCAACTTATTGCCACAAGACAAGTCTTTCAAGTCTTTTAAGGCTTTCGCTAAAAAAAAATAAAAACTTATCTAAATCAATATCAATAAATAAAAAACTCAGCGATTTAACTTTTGTAAAATCTAACTATTATTATTATTATTATTATTATTATTATTATTATTATTATTATTATTATTATTATTATTATTATTATTATTATTATTATTATTATTATTATTATTATTATTATTTTATACTTACAGATATTATCTTTACTATCAATATAATAACCACTATTACCT
>JABUQX010090342.1:0-10000 GCA_015478945.1 Trachelipus rathkii | reverse complement strand
AATATTGAACGAAATAATCGGAACAATAATCGATGACAAGGGAGGTGTGTGTGGTGTGTGTGAGTGGTAAAGTGCTAAGCTGTCTATGGGCGAGTTGTAAGTGTTCTATGGGTGGAATGTAATGTTTATGGGTGGGTGTAAGTGTCTATAAGTTGTCATAGTGTGTTTGTCCTTGTGTGTGTGTGAGTGTGAGTGTAAGTAAGTGTCTATGGGTGAGTGTAAGTGTCACGTACGACGGTTGCTACGCAACCGTCTGGCGCACCTCTTCTTCGAAGGGGTGCCAAAAATCAAACGGTAAGGCGGAACGGTTACGGGAATGCGGGACGGGAAATGCGGAACGGGAAGGCGGGACGGTAATGAGGGACGGACGGTAAGGTGGGACGGGGACGGTAAGGCGGGACCATCATTAACTATCGAAGGAAATAATCGGACCAATAATCGATTATATATATATATATATATATATATATATATATATTATATATATATATATTTATATATATATATATATAGATATATATATATATATATATAATATATATATATATATATATATAAACCATCAAAAGATGCCTAGGGCAGGTGTGGGTGTGGGTGTGGGTGCGGGTGTGGATGGTGTAGGTGTGTGTATGTGTGTGAACTCAAGTTAATCCATGGACAGGAACCTAGATGAGCTCAAGTTAGGACAGGTACCTACGCCAGGTACCTGCATGAGTTCGATTTAATCCCACTTAATCCCTCACGAGCCTTTATGAAAGGTCAAAATAATCGCATCAAATAGCGTATCGATACCCGAAATATCGATGCCAAAACTCGAAAGGGGGTCAAAAAAACCCAAAAGGGGGCTAAAAACTAAGGGGGACACGTACGACGGTTGCTGCGCAACCGTCTGGCGCACCTTCGAAGGGGTGCCAAAAATACCCTCAGGAAACAACGTGGGAAATAATCGATACAGTATCGATATCCAAAAATATCGATATTTTTACCGATATCTCATCTTTCGATATCCCCTTGTTACTACTGGGGGGTACGGGGGGGGACGGAGCCCACCGTAGATTACCCTCGTGTGAAATGCATTTACGGTAATAAATTAAAAAAAGAAAACTTTCATTAAAAACTGGTATTCTTATTACAGAAATTTTGGCGTCACAGCAAAACATACTTAGTTGTACATATTAAATTTTTTTATTTAAGATTTAAATTCATAAAAATAACGCTTCCCTATATTAAATATTTGCGAACATTCCAAATGTTATTTGTTTTCTGATACAAGTTGTACTTTTAAAGATATATGGAGAGCCTTATATATAGTTTCACACACACACACACATACACACACACACACATATATATATATATATATATATATATATATATATATATATATATATATATATATATATATAATATATTATATTATATATATATATATATATATATATATATATATATATATATATATATAATATATATATATATATATATATAGGTACTTTATGATTTCGCCAACCACAATAAAAAAAGAGTAGATGTAAAGTTGGTATTCCGTATTCTATTATGCAGCAAGAACTGCCTTTAAGGCTTTTTTTTTTCTATTTAAAGATTCAATTTATTTATTTTTATATTTATGTTTCCGTGAAGTTTAAAAAGTATAAAATATTAAATTTCAATGGATATTGAAAACCATTTAAATATAAAGAATTTAATGTAATGAAATTATTTTTCTAATAGTCGTAATATCAGTGTTGCTTGTAATATGTTTCAAAATTGAAATTATATATGAAAATAAATTAACACTATTGCTTGATATGTACGTTCAATGTTTTGTGTACGAGTTCCTTTATCTTTGTCCACAAAAATTTTTTTTTTTAGAAGAGCCACAATCCATATCTAAAAAACTAACACAGCTACCGGGAAAAGAATACATTGCTGAATCTGTTAAAATTTTTAGTGCGGGGGAAATGTAAAAAAAAAAAAAAAAAAAAAAAAAAAAACTACAATAGCTACAAGGAAAAGGAATACATTTTTGGAATCCTGGTAAAATTTTAGATTTGAAAATGTAAAAAAATAAAAAAAATAAAAAGAATTATTGTTAATAAATATTTATTATTTATAGGGATAGAAGGCCTATTTAGAGACTTTTATACGTTACTCGTTAAATAAATAAGACTCTATTAAATTTTTTTTTTTTTTTAAACTAAAGAATACCCGCAAGGGTATACGCACCGATGGCAGGAGTCGGGTCTCTCGGCCTTCCGGGGAACTACTGGGTAGGACTAATCCCCCCCTCCGGGGAGGGTCTCCGGAACCCCGCTCTTTGTTAATTGGTGTCGCGGGGTCCTCCGCCCCGTCCCCTACCGGTATGGCGAAAACGTCCCCCCCTTGTGTTCCCCGTCCGCTCGAGCCCCCTACATTGCCGTGTAATACCTTACAAATAATATAATATATATATATACTATGTCCCCGCCGGCTCGAGCTTTTTTTTCCCAAAAAATAGCCTTTTTTTTTTTTTTTTTTTTTTTTTTTTTTTTGTTTTTGTTTTTTTTTTTTACATTGTTCCGCACAAAAATGTTGCCAGATTCCAACATGTATTCCTTGTCCCTGTACTATTGTAGTTTTTGATATGGATTGTGGCTCTTCTAGAGGCTGGCCTTATAATTATAAATTATAATATAATTATAATTATTAATTATAATTAGTATATAATTATTATTATTATTATAATTAGTATATTATTTATCTGAGTTATGTATATTATTAATTTTTTGTATTATTGAGTTTATTAATAGCTTGTTGACTTGTTAATTAATGTAACGATTTTAGGCCTAGCCTATATCTGAATATAAGGAAATAAATTACTAATTGTAAAAAGATGATAAGTAAGTAATAAATGAAAAATTCAATTAATAATAATAAATTATAATGCGCTAAATGCCATAAAAAAACATTAAAACCACTATATGGTTGCTTATTCTTAATCCGTAGTACTAAACCTTTTACTTTTCGCGAACCATAAGTTTTAAAATTTAGATTTAAAATATTTTGCGAGATTTAAACTATTTTCTTTCTGTTTTACAACAATATTATGATATTACTACCAACCTTACAAAATTAGTGGTTGGCGAAATCACAAAGAACCTATATATATATATATATATATATATATATATATATATTTATATATATATATATATATATATATATATATATATATATTTATATTATTTTTTATATATTTATATATATATATAAATTCTTTATATATATATATATATATATTATAAATATTTGTATATATTTTTTTTTTTAATTATATATATATATACAGGGGCGTAGCCAGGGGGGGGGCTGAGGGGGCTGCAGCCCCCCCCGAAATTTTCGACAGTGAAATTTTTTCAGCAGAAAACAAACTACAAATATATATATATATATATATATATCAGGGATGGGGAGTCGAGAAAAAATAACTCGACTCCCGACTCCGACTCCCAGAGTCGATTTTACAAACAACCGACTCCCGACTCCGACTCCCAGAGTCGATTTTAGAAACAACCGACTCCCGAGCTTGTCTTACCATTGAATGGTTTGATTCTACCTAATATATTAGAAAACTGTAAATTACTGTTATTTTCTTCGGTTGCCATTATTACTATTAAAGAAATGCTAAATATTAAAAAAAAAAGAATATATGTGACAATAAATTTTAAATAATTTCTATCATAAAATAATAATTTTCACTTTTAACAAAAATAGGCACTTATATATATAATTACGAGTAGGCCTTATGTATAAGCACACGCGTAAACTTGTTGACAAAAAAAAAATTTACAAAATTATTTAATTTACAATTTGGACAATTAATAATAAATAATAATAATAATAATAATAATAATAATAATAATAATAATAATAATAATAATAATAATAATAATAATAATATTATTATTATTATTATTATTATTATTTATTATTATTATTATTATTTATTATTATTATGTTATTATTATATATTATTATCAATTATTATTATTATTATTTTATATTGTTTATTATTTTATATATTATTAATAAAAATAATAATAATTAATAATACATTAATAATAATAATAATAATAATAATAATAATAAATACATAATAATATATAATAATAATAATAATAATATTATAATAATTATTATATTATTATTATATTAATTATTAATATATATATATTATTATTAATTATATTATTATTTATAATTATTCATTATTATTATTTATTATTATATATTATTAATTATTATTATATATATATTATTAATTATATATTATTATTATTATTATTTATTATTATTAATTATTCATATTATTATGTATTAATTATTAATTATTAAAATTAATAATGATGCTTTCGGAGGCTGAATATATATATATATATATATATTATATAATCCTTTTAAATATATTTATAATATACAGATAAATATAAATATTTAAAACGCTAAAATTTAATACTGGTCTATCGATATCATTGAAAAATATTAAAAAGAAATCTTTATATTTACTAATTTAATATATTATTTTATATATATACTAGAATAGATATTGCTATAAAAGTTATATAATAATAATATATATATATATATATATATATAATAATATATTAAATAATATATATATATATATATATAAAATATACTATAAGAAACCAAGTTTAAAAAACCACAAATATCTCAATCCATATCTCAAAAAACTACAACAGACAGGAAAAAGGAATACATTGATGGAATGCTGGTCCAATAATGCCTAATGGGGAAAATAATAAAAAAAAGCATAAAAAAAAAAAAAAAATCTTCAAAAACACAAAGCACAGGCGAACAGAATTTTTCTATTTGGTAAAATTTTAGATCGGGAAAATGTCAAAGAAATCTAAATCATCTTAATTTTTTAACTAAAGACTGTCTCCAAAGGGTATACCGCACCGATGGCAGCGGGGTCTCTCGACCTTCCGGGGAACTACGGGATAGGACTAAATTCCCCCCTTCGGGAGAGGGTCTCCGGAGCCGAAGAGACCCCTACTCCTGGCCATCGGTGCAGTTATACCCTTGGGTAATTCTTTAGGTTAAAAAAAAAATTTAATAGAAAGTCTATTTATTTTAACGAGAAAACAATAAAAGGTCTCTAATTAGGCTCTCTCTAATCATATTACTATATTATTAACCAATAATTTTTTTTTTTTTACATGTTTTCCTTAACTAAAAGTTTACCAGGATTCCAAAAAAAATGTAATCCTTTTCCCTGTAGCTATTTAATTTTTTAATATAAATTTTTTTTTTTTTTTTTTTTTTTTTTTTTTACATTTCCGCACTAAAATTGGACCAGCATTCCAGCAATTATTCTTTCCGGAGTAACTGTTATGTAGTTTTGAGATATGGATTGTGGCTCTTATAGAGGCCTGACCTAATATATTATATTATATTTATATATATTATATATATAATATATAATATATATATTATTATATATAAACCTCATATATATATATATATATATATATATATATATTGAAAGTATATATAGATATATATATATATATATATATATATATATATATGGTCAGCTTCTGGATTATCCGTCATATGTTTTTTAAAAAACTAATTAAAGATACAAATAAAAACAGAATACATTTTTGGAATCAGCGTAAAAAGATAGTCCTGGAAAACTTTTAAAAAATAATAAAAAGCGATTTTAAAAAAAGTTAATAAAATGTAGAAGAGTAATTTTAAACTTATTTTAATTAACGTAACCTTACGTTGCCCTTTAAATAAAGGGGGGTGTTTAAAACTAAAGAATACCCAAGGGTATACCGCCCCGATGGCAGGAGTCGGGGTCTCTCGGCCTTCCGGGGAACTACGGGGTAGGATTATTTCCCCCCTCCGGGGAGGGTCTCCGGAACCCCCGCTCTTTGGTATTTGGGTGTCGCGGGGGTTCCTCCGCCCCTCCCCTACGGGGTATGGAAAACATCCCCCCCTATGTTCCCCGTCGGCTCGAGCCCCCTAGTGTGCCGTATATATATATATATATATATATATATATATATATATATATATATATATATATATATATATATATATATATATATATATATATATAATAATATATAAAAAATATTATATATATATAATATATATATATATATTATATATATATATATATATATATATATATATATATATATATATATATATAATTTAATTTTGTGCACGAGAAAGAGATTTTGCTATTAAAACCCCGTTACAGACCCCGTTACAAATTTATGACCCCGTTATAATGAACTGTTTTTAGAGATTGCAGATTTTTTGATAGAATTTATCATTTAACACGAACATATTAATTGTTATTTATTACTCATTTATACATAATTATACTTCATGGCAACGTTTTTACGCTTGAATTCCGAAAATGTACTCCATTTTACATGTAGCATTAATAGTTTTTTTAAGATACATATGACGGATAATCACAGAACCTGGCATATATATATATATATATAATATATATATATATATATATAAAAATAAAAATGAAGGTATGTAGATATATAATATATATATATATAATATATTATATATATATAATAGATATATATAAAGATATAATATCAATATATATATATATAGCACGTCCAAATGGGGGAAAACTGGTAAAATTAGGCTTTTTTTAATTTGTCAAGTTCAATAAAAAAATCAACAATTTACGTACACACCATACATTAAATGTTATATTTCTCATTTGAAACTTTCATAAATGCTATAAATAAAGAAAAATTAAAATTGAAAATAAAATTAATTTAAGTAATTTTATTAGAAAATAGCTAGTGTGAAAATTTTGTTGGGGGTAAAACTGTAGGTGACCGATACGGCGTTTAAAATGTAATATTAATTTATTAATTTTTTTCGTACGTTCTGTGACACTTACCTAATAATTAATTAAAATAAAATATGTATCAAGTATTAAAACGTTTAAAAAATAAAATTTGGGTAAGAAAAAAAAACATGTAAAACTTAAACTTTACTAGCATTACTGAGCATCATATTTTTTTAGGTAAAACTTTACATTACTGGACGCCGATATCTCGAGAACTACGATACTTTACAAGAAAACCAATATACATATTTAGAAATCAGACGTATAAGACTATATTCGTGGAGTGTGTAAAAAAATAAAAAATTATATTATATAATATATATAGATATATATATATAATATATATAATATATTATATATATAATATATATATATATATATATTATAATATATATAATATATAATATATATTATATATAAATAAAAAAAAAACATATTATTATTAATTTGTTAACAACATTCCAGTAAACAAGCTTTTTACGCTGAATTCCAAATATGGTAATGGTTTTCTTGTAAGTATCGTAAGTTCATCGAGATATGGCGTACTATAATAATGTAAAGTTTGGCCTATTTTTTTACGTACATAATTATCAAAATATAATATATAACACACGGTAATATAATACATACCTAGGTATTTATACTTATATTATATATATAATAAAGGTAAAATATTATTAAAAACTAAAAAAAAAAATTTATTTATTTATAAAAATTTAGTTCCCTTTTTTTACGTGTTAGCAGTTTTACCCCAACCAGTTTTACCCCAAAAGTGAAAACCTTAAATATCTTAAAAAATAATATCACTAAATACAATTACATAACATGGAAACTCTTAAATTATCACACCTTTTATATGCTGTTAAATGCAGAAAAATGATGATCTCTTCCAGTTTTAGAGATTTGTCAAGACCTTACTTTTTATTCAATATTTTCAACAAAAAAATTTTAAAAATGGGGAAATTTTCTTTGAACAATATAGTTAATAATTATTGGATTTAATTTTGAAATAAATATTAATATAAGTCTAATTTTTACACAAAAAACACTTTCCCAAATTTTACATAAAACGCGTTGTCATTACTGAAAAATATAGGCAACATTTTCTAAAACTTACACAGTAATTTACTAACCGAAACCAGTTATTCCGCATGACGCATATATATAAATATAACTATATATATATATATTATAATATATATTATATATTATATAATATATATATATATATAATAATATAATAATATATATATAATATATATATATATAATATATATATATATACTTATATATATTATATATATATATTTATATATATAAATTATATATACAAAGTTACTTAACGCCCACACGGAACGAAGCGAGCTCGAGATCAAAAAGAAATTTAATTTAAAGGTAGACATCTATGATGCATAAATAGTGTTCTAGGGATCGAAATAATTTTTTTTTTCCTATAACCATGTATCTAGGGCGAAATTTAGGTTAGGTTAGGTTAGGTTAGGAAAAAAAATTTCATTTCGCCCCTAAAACATCTATTTATGTATCATAGAGGCTACCTGTGAAAATTTTTTTTGATCCGAGCTCCCGTTCTGTGTGGGCGTTAAGTAACTTAAATTACATTATACCTCATATATATATTATATATATATATATATAGTATTTATAATATATATATATATATATATATATATATATATATATATATTATATCTCTCTTATATGTATTCTTGTCTAAATATTATTTATCTAATATAACATATATAATATATATATATATATATATATATACTAATATAATAATAATATATATAATATAAATATTATATAATATAATATATAATAATAATATTAGAGAAGAGATATATATTATAGAGAGAGAGAGAGAGAAAGAGAAGAGTAGCAAAACGTTGACTGAAGTGATATTTATAATAGGAGTTATTGACTAATATATAATATATATATAATATAATTATATATATAATATAATATATAATATATTATATATATATAATAATATATATTAAATATATATATATATATTATATATATAATATTATATATATAATATATATGTATATATATATGTATATTATATACTATATATATATATAGCTGGTAACACTTGCTGAGTCAAAATAATCAAGGTCATTTGCTCACAAACTACAAACCCCTGCCAAACGTAAAATAATTAATATGTTTATCAAACTGGATAAATTATTTATAATTTTTATCAAACTGTTAAAATTATTTATTAAATTTTATCCAACCCTTACTGGTGTGGGTAAAGTTAAATAAACAACTTAAAATTGAGCTACAAAACAAATGTCAAAATAAAAAAAATGGACGTCTTTATTGTAAATAATTATAATATCAATTTAAGTTTTTACAATTTATGTGTGTGAAAAAGGTTTATACACAATATATTCGTTTATTGGGAATGTCGGAAAGGAGTCGAGGTTTATATTTTTATCGACTCCGCACGACTACCGACTACCAAACTTCTGCTTGGAAATCGGGAAACCCGACTCGACTCCGGACTCCTTACACCCTAGGAAAACGCTTCGACTAACACCCGGAACTCCCGACTCCCGGACTCCCGACTCGACTCCCCATCCCTCTAGAATATATAATATATAGTGATAGTATATAGTAAGTTATATATTTAATAAATACTGCGCCCTCATAAGGTTGAAAGAGATATATAGTACATAGATATATGGCTATAACTATTATGTATGATCGATATAATATAATAGGTAATAAATAGCGTGATATATATATCATAAATCAAGTACCTACCTCATAAAAACTATATATTTTAGTTATGGGTAGTATATAAATTAATACCATACGTTAATTAAGAAATGTGTAATGATAATAAAGCCTAACCGTATATACTATATATAGTATTTATATACCACGATATCTGACTAAAGCTCCTATATAAAAATCTACTACTATATATATAATATATAATATTCAATTCAAGGAGGCTTGATATTCTGTATGAGGTTTCGGAATCTAGGTATCTTAAATAAAATATTATTAGTTAAGTTGTCCAGCTCAACTGAAGATTTACATATATTAAAATTC